>UELU01118714.1:3735-20794 GCA_900490025.1 Megastigmus dorsalis | reverse complement strand
CCCCCCTATTTTGACCCGCTCGATCATTCATTCGTTTCTCGCGGTACGCAAAACAGATAGTCGCGAGTCAGCAGCAAAAGAGAGAAAGAGAGAGAGAGAGAGAGAGAGAGACACCTCTCGAAAGACGACTACAGTCGCGAATTTCGTCCGCGCTATCTCCTTTTCTCTCGCATGAGTAAAGCGCGTCGTCGAGAATTCGCTCGAGAGAGATCCTACTTCTACCCCCCGAGTCCCCTATATATACCGAGTCTTTCGTGCGCGCCTTCTGCTGTCGCTCCAACGACGCTCCATTGTTCTGCGGATGCCCGAACAGCGACCGCGAATGCAAACATCATCCCCGGGGGAACGCGCGCGTGTGTGTATACGGCCGGACACTGGTTTTCCCTCATTTGTCGCGCGCCGCCGGCTTGCAATGAAACGGAGCCGAATTAATGTCCTTGCCGCTTTCTGCCGCGACCAAAGTATGCGTGGAATGACAAAGACGAGCGCAAATTACTGGACAAACGACTTTGTTTTCGTGTCCAACTAGCGTGAGATTTCTCCTCTTTACCACTTTCTAACGATTCGTCGTATAGGATCGCGACGCTCTATAGTGTTTTGTTCGTGTATGCTCGCGGTAAAGGACAATTGGCAAAATGTAATGTTTTCGATGTGAATGCCGGTGCGGTGTTATGTGGACAGTGTGGAATTCAATGTCGACTCTGTGTGTTTCAACTTCATTTGTAATTTTAAGGATTAATTTTGATTCTTTGACAATTTCGCGCCTTCCGATAAAAACACTGAATCGGCTTATTAATAAAAGAAACAGCTAGAGATATAGATACGACAGTGAAGGTGCCTAATTGATTACTTAAGCGAACGTTTCCCATGAAAACCGTCTCTGATAGATAAGAAATAAATTAAGATTATTATCTTTATACGAGATTCAAATTTACACGATACTAAGGTGCAAGCATTGTATAGATAAACTCAAGACTTTACTTACTTTGCTCTCCCGAATAATCTTCGTTTATTTCAGTATCGCGTTCGAATCATTTTCATTCATATTGTCTACACATTGTGACGTATTTTGTACAATAAAATATTAAGAATAAGAATTATGTTTCCACACACAATTACTGTCGTTGAAAAAAGTGCTGCTAAATATATAACACTTGCTCTGCCCACGTAAAAATCGAAATAAAAAACATCAATTACTTTGATCGTTGTTAATCTAGCAAGTCATAGCCTTATTATAGTCGCCAATCAACATTACCTTTATGAATGAATTCATTTTCTGCCTTCCCACTCTTGAAACTATTGGAGCACATTTTATCGATCCCACATATACTTATTTATAACTGATGTGAAAACTTTAACATTTCGCACAGTACTAAACGCGTTATCATCTTTAATGAATCGTTCTACTTGTATAACAAATAAAAGTATTATTCAACCTCTTGGTATGAAATTTTCATACATTCAGTAAATATTCAATAAATATTCATATTAATATTACATACTGAAACGATACTTCTATTCTCATTCACAGTGCTATTGTTCAATGTCTACGTCTATATTATATAACATATTTCTTAACAACCTTTTCACTAGAAAATATGATAATAAAGAGTTAAGTAGAATCGATATTTGTAGTTAATACAGAACGAAGCAAAGCAGTAGCATACACTTATATTTAGGAACATGTCTTTAATAAATTTCATTAGGAGCCTACGAAACTTACACAACTTGCACTAGTTATCAATGTATCAAAAGAATCTCAAACGTATAAAAAAAAAATTAACTCCCTTACTTGAAGAAAATTTGAATTTTTTACTTAGAGGGAAACTTTTGAGAAATGTTTCACAAAAGTATCCCTCTGAGCAAAAAGTTCAAATCATTGTATAAATCAAATGTGTTTGTCGACGCTCTTATCATCTCTTCTGGAAGAAATTTTTTACAAATAATCCGCACCTATAATTCTCTCTTATAACTTTACTCAAACTCTGAACAATTTTATTGCACAATACCAAACACCCCCGACGCTGTTGAAAATATAAAGGGGCGAAGAGGGGTTGGGACGGTGCATGGAGGTCAAAAATACAGCAAACATTAAAAATTAAGGCAAGCGCGCGCCGATAAAAGTACCGACGCTCGCGAAAAGCCCGAACGAGCTTCTTCAGCGAAAAATTTCCGCACATAATATGACGCCGGCTGAGAGAGAGAGACAGAGAGAGAGAGAGAGAGAGAGAGAAAGGGAGAAAGTGGGGAGGGGGAGGGGAAAAGGAGAGCACGCGTGTCGCCCGAAGCGCTGCCAGCAAAAAGCCAACGCGCAAAACGCAAAGAATCCCGGTATGATACGTGATTCCTCGTCGTTGGAGGGGCAAGTTCCGGGCTGCACCCTTCGGCAATAACAAAAGGGAACGGACACGGCCGCGGCGGTCTTGGGAGTAGCGTCGATTAAAGGCCACGGACTCGCTATCAACCTGTATGAACTCTTTGATATAAGCACTGCGCACACGTACACAAACTCGGGGCACGCACACATTCCGTCCTCGCGGACTCCAGTGCCATGGTCTTCGGGAAAAGTGATTGCCCCGGCCGAAATGGCCAAGGGGTGGGTGGGACAAGGCGGCGCACAGCGCGTATAAGGTTAAAGAGCTACGTTGGAGCGGTACGGGCGAAAGAATGAGAGGAAAGGCGCGGCGAGTCTTTGAGGGAGGGAGGGAGAGAGAGAGAGAGAGACCCCGGGCTCTAAAACAAGTTGCGAAACTCGTTAGTTCCTGATTTCGAGGCAAAAGATTTAGCTCTTTTACGACACGAATGAACTTTCCCGCCCTTCCCCACCCCCCCTCTCTCCTTTTTTTGTTAAACAGCGGGATAGAGAGAGAGAGGGAATGAGCACGCGAGAGAGCGAGAGAGTGAGACCCTCGGCTCGGTAATAAATTTTCAAGTGGAGAAAGCCGAATAGAAGGGGGTTAAGTGCTGCGCGCGCGTTAGCAAGTCCGACTTTCTCTTTCCTGCTACCTCCGTCTCTTTCTCTCTCTCTCTCTCTCTCTCTCTCTCTCAGTCTACCTGTGCGCCAGCAGTACGTACGCCTTTCTCTTTCTCTCGCTTTGGCGCCCCAACTCGGACGGCGGGAGGGGCGGGGAGGTCGGAGGTGGAAGATGGGGCACACGCGCTCGAGATTTTACATCGTCCGAGTCTTATCTGCCTTTGTTCCGTGATTTGAACTTTTCGTGGGCGCAAGCGAGCGAGCGAGCGAGCCTTAAATTATCCCATTTGAATGAGCTGCCTAACCTCGCGCTACGGCTATACGCTACCTCCTCCTCTCTCTCTCGCTATCTCTATATCTCTCGCGGCAATCGACGCTCACGGTATTTAGGCGCTGCTTAAAAGCTCTTGGACACCTCTCGAGTTTAGCGTTCTCGTGTGGATTGGTAAGGACCGTGTGTTCATATGATCAACGCTTCTTGCGGTGTTTTTTTTTCCGGTATACGGATAGTATTAATCGTTGCTATTTGGTTATGGCATATACACGGGAACAGGATTGAAGATGTTTGACACACCGATTGACTGAGTTTCACAAATTAAATTATAGAATATGTAGCGAATTGCTAAAGCGTTATTCATGATTTTTCCTTGAAATTAGAATGTAAACGTGGAGTGCTTTAATTTTATGATACTTTAGACTTTAGAGAAATATTTCAGTATACAAGCGAGGTGAAATCTTCGAGAACTCGCAGTTTCACATTCAGGTGCATAATTCTTTATGTAGAGAATAAAAATTTATTCGCTCGAGTCACGTAAATGTATTCAAGTGTATTATACATTATATAATACTTTAACTGAATGATTAAGAAAATATCAATAAGATAAAAGATCCAATGTTCTGTGTATGTTATTTCATCCAAGTTTCTTTTTATCTCGGACCTATTAAGCTGAACTTGTTCAATCGCTCATACTTGTTCGAATATTGGACATTCATTCATTATGCCTAAAAGCGCCTGTTAGTAAATTTCGGGTTTATTCTACTATACCTTCATTAAATAGCTCATTAAGTTCAAACGCCAGTTGTGGACCACTTATTTATTGATTTTCCCGTGTAGAACACAGCGGCTCAAAGTAGATAATACAAGACATTTTATTAGCCTTTTACAAAATTTGCAAAGTTTCGTCTACGATGGCTTAAATTGTTTCTATTTGAAATAAAATGTGCTAGAATTAAAATATTTTTAAATACAGCAATATAACAAAAACATTGTTTTCCTGAGTAATTCATTTTATCACTTTGAAATACTTTTGCGGACAGAAGTAATATTAGCGCATAATCTTTTATAAATTCCTATATAAAATCGGTATTTGAACTATTTCAGAAATGTATCCGCTTGAATGCACAATTCATACATACTACATATACATTTCGGTATAATTCGATCTGGTGTCGCAGTATCCAGTTCGCTAATTGATTTTCGCATATTTTTGTCCCAATTTAATTCAAGAAGATATTAAAGAACAAATACAGTTTTTACTCAATCTCTGAGCTCTTGCATAATTCACGCGAAAATAAGGCATTTATCACATTTCGTCGTGAATCTTGAAAATGGTATATAATGAAACTATAATATTCTATTACATTAGAACGCGTGCATTATGAACCGATGCCCGAGTTTTAAAAAAGTCCCTTAAAAAAAAAATTCGTATTTTGAAAATGAAAGTACTTACACACTTCGTAATTAACGAGATGGCATAATATTTTATTAAAGCCGCTGCAACGCTACCTGGAAGACGAGAGTTAGAGAAAAAGAGTCTGCGCTCACCGACTGTTATCGCTACTATAGACTGTCCCGCACGAGCTCTCGTATGCAACGGAAGAAAAAATACTGCGCGCGGAGCGAAAAAATCTTTTACACGGCACTAGAAACAAAAAAAAAAAGTAAAACATCAGAAACTAGACGAGACGCTAGCATTGCGCGAAATATCAAAGTCGGACAAGCTTGGCCGCGCGTCTACTGGTATACGAAATATACGCTAAAGCGAGAAGCCACACACGGTACTCTACTCGGTCTGCACGCTCACACCAAGCCGCCGCGACATTTCCGCTCAACCCCTTATCTTTCGTGTTTCGCTTTATTACCAGGGCGAATATAGGCGGCTGGTCTCCTCCCCTCCATCGGCCCGGCACGTCGGCAAGGCCTTAAATCGAATAGTTCTTAATGCGAGATTAGCAGGGGGGAACAATGTCCATGAGTCGGTGCTCGAGTGCAGGGAACTCAAGCTCTCACCGGCCCCCGTGTGTAAGCCTAATTAATTTCCGAGCTATTTAAAAGCTCTGCACCCGCGCAAACTGCACACCCCCCGCGACGCCCAAGCCTTTATACACTCTCTCTCTCTCTCTCTCTCTCTCTCTCTCTGGCAGCTATCTCTCTCTGCATGGGCGCGTGACGCGACTGTTGCGCGCTCCTCGCATGCCACGCATAAACTTCTGCGCGCTGCTTCACGTATACCGTAGTCGATTACGATCCCTCGTGAGGAAATGCCGCGGTAATTACCGACCGAAAGCGCGCGCGAGTCACGAGAAGCGTAGCTACGGAATTGACGAAAGAGGGAGAGAGCGAGAGAGGCCGAACTGGCGAGATAAGGAGACTCGATCTTTAGCGTATAAGGTTTCGATGCCAATTACAGGGCTTCGATCTTACGTAAGCCCTTATTTTGGATCACGATTTTTGTGCCCGCAATGTAAGTAAAACTGACTGTCTACTTATCAGTTTACGGTTATTCAAAGCAATTTTACTCTTATGGCGATTATGATTTCGGTCTGCGACAGACGGAAATAAAAAGAAATTTGAGAAAAAAAGAAAATAAATTGCTCTTTAATGACGAACTTGATAAATTATTTTTATTAGCAAAAAACTCAAGGGTCAGTTAGAGTTTACTAGACCAATAGGCACGTGTAATCGATTTTAATTTATACGCGTGTTGAAATATATACTTGACATTATTTATTAGGTAAAATTTTGTTATATTTCATAGCTATAGAGAAACTTGAAAGCTAGAAGAACTGAATATACCTGCGTCAGGTGAATTTCTTGATTAACGAGATCTATTAATATTTCCAATTTCTGTATATAATTGTACTATTGATTTAGATATATCTAAATATTTCAACCAGGACTGTGAAACCCTCACCTTACGTGACAATATATAAAATTAAACTTTTATTTACTAATTGTTTCATTAACGAAAAACCTTTAACTAACCGCTACCTTCGCAATAGTTAATTCGCAAAGTAATCGCTTCCTCGAAAACCAATATTGCTTTAAGTATTCACCTTACATCTTGAATAAATGGCTATAATTTTCCGGCACAAAGCAATTGTAGTAAATGTAGAAGTAAATGTAGTAAATGTAGTGTATATAGTTTAACCTAATATGCTACGGCGATCGTAAAGCCGGTAATGTTTTGTTAATTAATTAATTTATCAGAAATCGATCGCACAGTATCTGAATAGACTTTATAACAGTCATGCAAATGAAATTTGCGCTTTCATGAAATAACTTTATTGAGCTGCCGTTGAATGAAAAAGAAAAATATGTAATTAAATCCTATTTAATTCATGTATCAAATAAAGTATATATTTATTGCGAATTAATCCTTTGAATAATATCCTGATTATTTTATTCATTAATGCAAGATTGCTATTTACAATATCTTAATAAATTTGATCCGAACATAATTACAACTTATAGAATTGATACAAACGAGAATGTAAGTTATTATGATGTCTTTTAGAGGAAACGGTAGGATATTTTGAAGCGAAAATGCTCTGTAGTAAAATACCCAATTTAATAACAGCGGCTTCCCTTCATCCCCAGAACTTTTTGATTAAGTAAAAACTTCAGAACTTAAGTCTTGAATCAAGTAATAAGAGAAAATAAATAGATAATAATTTCTGCTACTACTTGCGTAACAGTTAGTGTATTCATTAACTTAGACTAAAAGAATTTCTACGATGAACCATTTTAAGTTTAATGATTTCTAAATTTCTTCCAATAACTTACTTAATTAAGATTGTTATAATTGGCGAAGAAATTAAAATTTTTGATGGTCGTAATGGAAGGTTAAATAAAAGGTTAAATAAAACTACTCCTTCTATTTAATATCCACGAAAAAGTAATTGTATTTATTACGAAAAAATAATTTCTAACGTATCGACTGCTTTGGCACAATCTTTATCAGGATACAAAGAGAATTTCTTTATAAATGGTTTACAACAACACCTATTACACGAACACAGGGATCGGTTATAAAAAACTTTTAAGGAGATGTGCTAGGGTCGGAAATATTCCTACCTTACCGATTCTTGCATTTAACGAAATATAGAAAGTTAGAGATTAATTTTTGAAAAAAAATCTATGTCAGCATCTCGGTACGATTATGTGCTTCCAGTTTCATGAAATTGCATCCATAATTCACAGAAATTCTTGTCAGAAAATTCACGGATTTTTGTCTCTAAAATTTACGAAAACAAAAATCTCTCTGACTTATGGATGGAATTTTATGAAACTGGAATCATTACCAAGGTGCTAAAAGAGAGTTTTTTACAAAAATTAATCTCTATCTTTATATATTTCGCTAAATGCAAAAATTTGAAACTGACATTATAGGGAACATTTTGTAACTATATAATTACAAAAGTGTGATTGTCAAGAATTCTAATTAATTTACGCATATAGAACTTTACAAATTTTTTGTAAAACGATATTCGTAGTAATCAGAGAGGAGTGATTTTATCTATTAAAAGGATATACCACTTTTACAGCTGTTTATTAATATTTAATTATTAATTCCTTTTTTTAGAAATATTATTATATAGACTATTTGATACCTTATATAGAACATTACTCGTATCGCGAATACTACAAATAGCCACAAATACCATCTTTATTGGTTCGAAATAAATAGAACGGTCTATTTTAAGTAACATTTATTTTATAGCAAAATCATAGTATTTGAGAAACATGAAGTGTAAGGTGTATATTTGTAAAGTGTAAACAATTTTGATTGTAATTTTTATTTCCTTAAATAATCTCAAGGAGAGACTTTTAAAGTAGTCTTTGTGATTCTAAAAGTAGAAAGTTAAATGTGTTACTTTAAATTTGAAAGCTTTTACATTCTTTATCTCATTTTTTTTCAAATATTAATGAGGTCTCAGCTGCACTAGACACTTCATTCTTTATACAAACTTACTTATTTGCTAATGATGTTATACTAATTTTGAACTTTTTTCAATTCCAAACTTTTATTTTAGCCTGGGTATTGAAAATTATTAGTGAATTATCATTTACGCAATACATTAAATATGTTCAAAATCAATTAAATATTCGCAATGCAGATTTAATTACGTTTGATTTTAGTGTTATATTGTTTCAAAGCTCTGATTTGAAAGACATACAATTATAGTAATTAATGCCTATTTTTGCAACCTTCAATCTGCAATATCTGAAGTCTTTTATGACTTTGAATAGATTGCAATTAATCAAGTATTAAGTAAATCTCATTCACTTAAGTTTGTTAAATCATTTGAGCTAAATATCTTGCTTTCAAGTTAATGTATTAATAAATTTTATGGCTTGTTATAGAAAGATTAGTATATTCGTAGCTAGAAAAAGAACATCCTTAGTTTGAATATATTTTTTTGTTTATCTACATATCGATGTAATATAAAATAATAAAAAAGTGCTGCGAAGCAGATGTTTCATGTTAGTTACGTATTTACCGTTTGACAGTCGTCTTGAACGAACGTATGTCGCGCATGAACTATTGTAATGAATAAGATCTCTTAGTACGAGATACAAAACATGGAATAAAAATAAAATAATAATATGTAGAACATGGGCAATATTAAATAAAACATTATCAAATTTTGGAATTCTTATACTATGCTGCAGCCTAATTAAAATGTAATAACTATTTTAACAAATGACTAAGTTTAAGTGATGGAAGATAATATTCTTTGAACTCTTTAAAATAGGCTATACCAATCTGATTCCAGATAAAATGTTAATAGATACTTATAAAATTGAATTAAGCATAAAGAATAATGTATAAAATTCGTCTAAAGAAAAATCTATGAAAAAGGGGGTTTTCAAACTTTTTACAATTTTATGTATTTCGCGAAATATTGATTTTTTTCACGTATTTTATCTAATTTAACATATTTTCTTTATATCAATTTTTTTTAATCTCTGTTTTAACAACAGCAGTAGTTTTGTACGTTCTTTTACGATTTCCTAGTTCTTGCGTATATTCTGGCATCCTCTGATAATTACTCTATGCACTTGAAATATGATATATGATATAATGAAATGATATACATGTATATGAAATGTGATTTAAACAGTTTAGATTTAAAAAAAAGCATTTAAAAGAATTCCAAAATTTAACTTGAAGAAATAATGCGACTACTATATCTTTCATCCCTTCAACGTGGTTTGAAAAACAAAATGACATTTTCAAGCCTCTGCACCGATAGCAGTATCATCCCAAATACAAAGGAACAAACATCTATACATCCAATTGATATAATACAAGTAGCGATAAGTTGAAAAAAGGAAAGGGCCAATCGGTTGGCCTCGTGCAACGCGACACAAAAAGCCAGCTCGCCAGATAAGCTCCGTCAACGACACAACTCGAGAGCAACCGACTGACCTTCTTCCCCCCTCTCGAATATAATAATACTCTCCGCGGCACTGCAGTCGATCGGCTCTCATACATCTGGTTCTCGCACCTCTCTGGTTGCAGGCATGTCGCAGCAGGGCGGGAAGAGCAGCGGAAATAGAGGTCCGCGCCTCGGAAGATGAGGCTAAGCAGATAAGAAGGGAGAGAGAGCAGGAAGAGAGCCAGCGAGAGAGGAAAGAGGGCGGAGGCGAGTCCTGGTGCGTGCGGCGGCGGTAACTGCGGCTCTGGCTACGACTCGATCTCTCTCTCTCTCTCCCTCGCGCGCACTCTCTCTCCTATTATATATATACACGCACACCGGGATATACACCGATGCCGCGCAGAACGACGCTGACGCCGCCCGGCTGGTGCTCGCCGCGGCGCACGATGCTCTGCCAGCGCAGCCTCGCCATTCTCTTCATCGTCAACGTGCCTATCGGTAAGTCGACTACCTTATTATTCTCTTTTATTCCTTTATTTTGTTCATACCCTAGGTATAACGAATGTGCGCACCTAGTTTCTGGAATGGTATATATAAGAATATTTAGATTGTTTTTTTTTTTTTTTCAAATCGAAGATTCGAGTGCAAAAACATTGTGCTATATAATATTGTCATCGTTAATCTCTGGGATTAAAAATCAATGAAAATCTTTGAATGGGTTAAAATAGCGATCCGGATCAAGACTGCACAGGTATCAAATGCCGTTGTGCGCCTCCCCGCGTCATGATTTGAAATCAATATTTAATTCGACGCAGATATAAGAATATGCTGCGCAGCGCATATCGTGTAATAAATATAATTATTATTATTCAATTTATACAACGTGTTAAATTTTTCATTTCGGCATCAGGGTCGATCTAATTTAAATTTTAACGCAAACAACCGCCCGTAGCTTCGACAAAACGCGCGCACAAATGCATCCCCCCGTACAATCAAAATTATAGAACTACTAATAATAGCGAACTAGTTAATTGCGTACATAAGTAAACTTGATATATTTCTCCTGTTGACCCAGAAAGTATAATTGAATCCGTCGAGCCTCTCCGATTCAGCTCGGAAAATCGTTTATCGCGAGACTTCCTCGGCCGTACCGCCGCCGCACAATATTGCACTTGATACAGCATTTTAGAATCTATATATACATATGCATAACCACGGACCATAGAACGAAAACAAATCAACGAGCACACGGTTGGGATGCGTTTAATCAAAAAATTCTGCGTACCATCCCCTTGCACAGACTCTCGGTTTTATCAGCATCAAATATCAACAGAAGCAGCTTGTGCACACGTGCACTGACACACGACTGCTGTACCTATAGCATATATAGTAAGAGGAAAAAGTCCATCCTAACATCGCTGTACATTCCTTTCACGTTTCTCGAGAAATTTCTTTTCTTTTTTTTTTTTTGTTTTCCTCCCCGGCTTCCGAGAGGAGGGAGTGACTCTGCATCAGAGATACGATTGTTCGCAAGGAGCGCTCGCGGGAGCTCCGCGTCTTATCTGAAAACAACGAACTTTCCGACCAAATTGGCGGCTCGACTCTTGGTTGTCTCTCGCGGTAACGTGATTAATCACTCCCCCGTCCTCTGCAGACAGATACGCGGAGGATATATGTAACTCTTGTTGTGGACTATTACTTTTGAGCTGGGGCTAAGCGATTCGACTGCACGGATATATAGGAATTGATTCTTTCAATTCTTAGCGTATAAACTGTTTATGATTCGGGTATAGCGATTTTAAATGAGATGAGTGATTTTAAAGGAAGCTAATCCGATGTAGCCGATGAGATGATTGAAGAAAGTTAAGAAAAACTCGGAATAATGGATTGAAAATATTAATGTATTCGTTCATCAAAAGGAGGATCAAATTTAAATTCCGTTAAACTATGGATGCCACTTAAATTGTATACATAATTTGTGGAGATAGTGGCCTAAATTCTTTCGTTTTATCGATTACAGAGTAAAGGTCGAAACAAACAATAACTAACCCCCAATGTTCATGAATCAATTACGTTCATTCTCTAATAGCTTTCCACAATTTCTTTTTTAAGCCTTGCTATCAATTGCACGTGTAATAATTAATTAATTACGCGAAGAAAATCCAGGATCCAACAGATTTTTGGCTCTTATCGTGAAACTGAGAAGCAAAAAGCAGCAAATGAAATATCTCCAATCTTTCCCAGACGCGGCAGACACGGCAAACAAGCGAGAAATCCGGCATTAACCACACACACGCGATTCGCTCCCACAAATACTGCAGTCCTTTTAGAGCCGCTGTATAACACGCGCAAACCAAACGTAACTCTTATATCCGACAGGATGAAACGAATCAGTCGAAAAATAAGTATAAAAAAAGAAAGCGCAAAAAGGCAAGAAAACACGGAATAAGATGAGCCGACTCTTGTTTTTGATGTCTTTCTCTCTTTCTCTCTCTTGCACTATATATATATATATATATATACACACTATGAATTTCCGAACCGCAAGAGACTCTCTCTCTCCGACCCATCATTTCCCTCATTCCAAGTCTTGCCTCCTCCATAGACGTCCAGTGAATCCGTTATACACTCATCTTGTGCGTTTGCCGGCCGACAAGTAGCACAGCTCCGTATGCAGTCAGGCAAGGGGAAGGCTGTTTGCGTAGGGCTGCCGCGTCTCCCACTCTCTCTCTCTCTCTCTCTCACTCTCTCGCCATTGATCCTCTTTGCAAGCTCGGTCTGCAGCTCCGCGAGAAAGGTAAGGGGGGAGGGGGGAGGACAGGAAGGAGGAAGAGAGCATCAGCAGCATCAGCAGCAGCAGCAAGCCCGGGTTCACGGGGGATTTCCCATCGTTCCTCCGAGATTGTTTATAAGACTTCCGTGACTGTCACCCCGGAGCGAGGAAAGACTCGGTGCTGCCGCTGCTCTCACCTCCAGACGACCACTGAAATTGTATGTACAAGACTTTGCAGTCTATATAGCGCGGGCCGGCGTTGCAGCTCTCTCTCTCTCTCTCTCTCCTGCTTTCCTTCCTTCCGCTACGAGCTCGGGCCCCTTTTGTTGTGTGCGCGCGTCTGTACAGACGACGCGCATCTGTCGTACGTCCGCGAGAGAGCGAGGATTTTCAATTCGATCTCGAGCGGAAAGCGTGTGAATCGTCCGTCGCTCTTTTATATCACTTCTGTCTTTTTTTTTCTTTTTTTTTTTTTGAACGAGAGATCGAGAGGAGAGAGTACGGGATAAACGTGCACTTGCACAGGAAAAAAACATTGGTTGCGACAGCGATGTAGTTTTTGCTATTTATAACGTCAATGGATCAACTAAAATTATTATAGTTTTAGTGATATATATTTAGCTGTTAAACAGTCATTCCTGTAGCAGTAGCTAAGAAGCTTAAAGCTAAGTGTATTTCATTTGATTTGGCAAAAAATATTGGTAAAGCTAACGATTATTTTGATTGTAGCATTAGGAAAAAGAATGGTTAAAAGTACATAGTCATCTTCACTGCTACTGCTACGCGAATAGCTAGTATGGGTGAGCTTGAAAACTATGAGAATTCCTTACTTACTTATGTGAAGACGCTTTCCGGGGTGTTTCGTGAAACGGACAAAATGTTTTGCAATAACTGAAGGGGAATCTTGCTTTTCGCTATTGATCGAGATAGATATATACTTTTTAAAACTGGATATTTTGAGGTTAAAGTTTTTTTTCTTGGATCCCGCTTCAGCTATCCTAAACAAATGTTTAGCTAGATGGCCTAGTGCGCTGCTATATGGATAAGACAACGAAGGTTTGTCCATTTATTAGCAAAGGCTGTCCATTTTTTAGCACCCGAAAATGGCTAGTCAAGATACGTTTTTAGCTAATACACCCAAGTATTTCTTTCATTGATGGATTAGTGGTTGTTGGATGACACGTGGTTTATCCAGGAGTATATAACTATTATTGATGTGCGCGTATATTGGGAAGATTATTATATATACGCTGCCATGGGTAAGATAAATAATGTAATTTTTCAATATCCGTCGCTTGCCTCCTTCAAGTGAGCGCGAGCGCGACAATAAACTCCGGATACACAGTTAAAAGTTATGCGGCGCGGCCGACCTTTTTATTTTGAATTTAAAAGTCGCACCGTAGAGGCAACTTTATGTTACCTTATATATATATATAATACGGGAATCGTTAAAAGTTGTCCCCGGAGTACTTTTCGGATAATTTTTCGCGGCTAACAGTCCCTGCACACTTTAACGAAATCATCTGGCGTAAGATATAATATTCTCAGAAAATTAATATGCGCGCGTATTCGGATTGTTTGCATTATCAATGTTGGATATATATATACATATTTTTTTTTCTTCTTTTTGTCAACGTTAAGGAAACATTTGCACAGAAATAGATGCGCAGTTTTTGAAGTCGCGGCAACGAGCTTACAACAAAAAGTTTGACCTACTATATATTTCACATACGGAAGTTCTGGTTTGCATTAAATTTCCGCTTTCTCTGCATTATCCGCCAAAATATCTTTTCGAAAAGTTTAAATTACATCTCAACTATAATTATCCCTCGTAATTAATTCTTATTCGATAAACTAATGAATTTTCATTCTTCCAAGTTTAACGTCTCCCCGAGAGCAACTTCTCGACTTATCCATATCTCGTAGCATAATTCTCATAGCAACAGAAATTATATTCGGTATGCAAAATTTCGAAATGAAACGTTGGAAAATCAATAAGAAAGAAAACGAAAAAGCGGCGGACGATCGATACGCGGACGCGGCGTGACTATCGGGAAGTTTTGAAAAAGTAGGGCAAAATGAGTTTTCCAAATCGATCGGCTAATTAACGCGACAATCGGCTTGCACGAAAATACTTTTTCCGATAATGTTAAATGTCAACCTGTTTGCCCATCGCTTGGCAAGCCGGTATATAATTCGCTCTTTCCCCGCTCCGCACCTCCTCGGCGGGACCTCGTCAAACATGTATAAGTAGTGCGACGAACAAACAGACTCTTGCTGCTGATGTTATACGCTATGGTCTCCTTCGCTCACGAGACAAATAAAAATCTATCGAAACGATTCATTATTCAGCTTAATGTAATTACCCAACAGCTCGTGGTCTGTATCGTAAACCGATGGACTGTAAAAGGGAGGAGGGGAAAAAATAAATAAGGTGAAAGGTACTGTGGGAGTGTAGGTTATATATATATATAGAAAGAGAGAGAGAGAGACTGAGAGAATGGGAAGCAAGACTATGGCTCGGCGCAAACTTTTCGCGACGGGTCAAACCGACTTACCTAACGAACGTGCTTTTTCGGCCACCCTTTTTTGTTCCTTCGACCCCCTCCTTTTTCTCTCTCTCGCTCTCTCCTTCGAGAGAAACAGAGAGAGAGAGAGAGAGGGAGCCGTTTCGAATGAAAGCAGAAGCTGGTCAACGACGTGAACGGCACTGCCGCGTCTCCTGATTCTTTTTCACCCTCTCTCTCTCTCTCCCTCTCGTTCTCTGTTTTTCCGTCTGTTTCTTTCGGTTCCCCGTCTTTTTGTCCCTTCCCCTCGTCCGCCAACTCGTCTGTCTGTATGTTGGCGCGACGGTCCTTTTGCTGCTCGTAGAGAGGGAGAGAGAAAGAGAGAACCTTTTCTCCGCGGCCGCACGCTCGCCTTCATCCCCGGCGGCTCAATTGAGTTCTGGACCGTGGTTATCCGATTATCGCGAGGTGTGTCTCCCGTCTCCCTGCCTTTCCAGTCCTGTGTACACACAGGACCACCTATATATATACATACATATATGTATATATACCGAGTGGTTCGGCAATTCTTTGGCGCAGGAGGAGGAAATCGAGGACGCGGCCGTGGATTGAAGTGTGCGGCACCTCCGCGAGCTTCTCTCCAGATTAATTCCTTAGCCGAGAGAGAGAGAGAGAGAGAGAGAGAGAGAGAGACCGAGGCCACATGTTTATCGCGGCTCCATGTGCGTGCCAATAGGGAGCGAGCCGTGAATGTCGCATTTGTAGGAAAGGACGGCGTGTCTTAAGCTGGCGGTGGATCCTATTAGGCCGGGGCCCCGAAGCTTTCAAAGCCCTAATCGCGAGAAATCGGCGATTTGCGAGAGATGCCAACTGCGTTATGTAGGAAAGTGAATTTGGGCGCGATGCGCATGTTATGCGACTCGAGGATATGAAAGAAGAGAAATCTTTGCGATTCTGTTGCGATCTGAAAGAGCGCAGGGTGTGGTTATGTCATGCATTTAAATCTGAAAATTTTATAACACAGGCGCCGGCTTATACGGTCTTTTCGGTGTCTCAATTTGAAAAATCTCATCTTTTACTTTATTCCCTTTATTGCATTAGTTACAAGGATTACATGCACCGATACAAAATCTTGTGGCTTTTTCGTATTCTCGTCTTGAATGAGACAAATATATATATGCAGTTGGTTACAGCCAAGAGTGTACTTTTGAAAAATAGATTGAGTAAACTGTACTATTCAAGAAGAAAACAATGTGATACATTTACGCCAATTTATGCGCTGCTAAAATAAATACACCTGCATTTAAATAATAACTTTCAGTAAATTATTAAACGGTGGTTGCTGAAAAATTCCAAATCGATAAAATAAAAAATTTATCTCGCACCCATTCGTCGGTAAACTCGAAAAGTTATATTTTCTATAGTTTTTAAATGACTGCACATATGCACTAAACGTAGCTCTATAGAATTAATCAACTCTTTGCCAGTCCTCGAACGATCCTCACGGTTAATCCGCGGGTTCCGGAAATCCCGTAACCGTATAAACAACAAAGCTTTGGCCAAGAAGCGAGCAATAATGCATTTATGGATAAGTAACCGAAAACCGCACTTGTTCCTGATCTTCCAATACAACAGTAGCGCACTTTGCGGATTGCCATTGAAACGATGTCATTCTATATACATACATATATATAGCCAGTCAAGAAAAAGAGAAAGTACTGCACGAGAAAGAGAACGAGCATTGAAAAGAGCACGAAAACAGCCGAAGCGAGAGAGAGAGAAGAGCAGACGTCGGAGTACTGCTTCGGGAGCTGTTCTTCAATTCGACGCACGTTGCCGTGCACAACTCGGCTATTGACTACCCCAAAAGAGCGATAGAGAGTGAGAGAGAGAGAAAGAGGACAGAGAGGAAGAGAGAGCGGGAGAATATGAGATGTAGAGAGACAGAGTTCCACTGCATCACAGTTAATTTCATGGGAGATGCTAAGATAGAAGTGTTCTATTACTATTATAATGTAGGTAAGAGAAACTGAGAAGTTTGAAAGACAGAAAGACGAGTGCAAAGATACCAGGAGAGAAAAGAAAAAAGCGGGAAGTACAATTAATTGTTGTCATTTAAATATTGTAAGAGATTGCACA
>UELU01118712.1:0-23353 GCA_900490025.1 Megastigmus dorsalis | reverse complement strand
CGACAAGGGTGCTAGAATTTTCATTAGGGATATTGGAGCCTTTTTTCCCCGCAGCATGATGGCCGCGAAGGTTTTTCAAACGATATAAAATCCCGATCAAAGACAGACGTATTTTAAATTAATATAATGTGAACACTCATATAGTGCAGACTTTTTTTATGCTTTTGCAAAAGCACTCCTCTCTTATTCAAAGCTTTTTATAGTTCAACAATATTACAATCATATATATTTTATGTGCGTATAGCCTTGAGCTTTTATGCGCAGTGAATATATTTAATGATCTTTTTCAATCTCATTGTTTGTCATGTAAACAAGAAACGGAGCTTTTGTTTTTGCGCAATCTACATTTTTAATCAGCATCTCATTTTTCTCGTAGCGTAGCTTTATTCTACAGCGCAATGAGACATTGTAAAAAACATGAATCCTTATATACGCGCAGATAATATATATAACATTTTACAAACAGAACGTCTACAATTGTCTCGCGAAGTTATATTGCCTAGCTGTCTAAAAACAAACGTATATTATTAAAGGCAATTTTGACAATATTCCATATAAATTAAATTTGAACTAACTTCATTCGGTCTAGTTTATTTAAAGCGAGAAGCGCATGTATCTGCAGATTAGAACATGTTTCGTGTTTTATTTCGTGTTCGAGCGATACGACGATAATTAAAAGCTTTCGTTCTTTATAATTTATGGAATGTCGAATCTTGTTTATCACACGTTACCTCACACACGCTGTTTGAAATTTATTTATGCTACATAAGATAGGTTTCACGTTCTCTTGATAAAAGATAATAATAATGCAATATTTGCTTAATTTATCTTTAAGCGAATGTTAACAACGCAATAATATCATACAAAGGCAATAAGAGTCAACGGCATCCAAGTTCTTTTAGATTAAGCACAAAGTGCGCGCATAATCGACGCGAGGCTCGAATCTCTATTCGGTATAAGCCAAGTGAACTTTGAACTGTTGGGAGAAAAACAGTCGATTAATATAGAGAGAGTGAAAGAGAGGGAGAGAGAGGGAGAGAGAGAGAGAGAGAGAGAGAGAGAGAGAGAGAGAACCACGCCTAGCTGGAAGGGTGAAAACAGAGGAAACGGAGGAAAAAGAGGAAAACGAGCAACGATCGGGAAGTGCAGGATCGGAAGGGCGCACGGAGTTAGCCCCAGCAGCAGCTCTCGGCGCACTTCTTATTAGCCGCGCGCAATAAAAGCCCGGGCCCCGGCGCAAAGTACAAAACCAAGTGGCCAAGTTCCGTCGGGCCGGCTTTCGCTCAGCGGCGCGATAATAATGAATTACGACGCAATAATTATAATCCTCGCCCGGCGCGGCCGCTTCATTCTCTCCTCCGCGCGAGGCTTTATCGCTTCGGCCTCTCCCCTACAGGCCTGCCGCTTTGTGTTTTTTCTTCGACCACGTTTTTTTCCGGCGGCAGCTTCCCCATCCTCCCCTCCCAGGGCGAGCGTACGCGCAATTTTGCTGAAAGCCACAAACCGCCGAGACCGTTCCCGAATATCGTGTATATATGTAACGAGAGAAAGTGCGAGAGATGAACGAGCCGTCGGGGAGGGGAGGGAGAGAAGTGTAGACCGGGAGGGACGGATGTATGGGGGAGGAGGCAGATTACAGAGAAGGAGAGCCAGAGCCAAAGGAAAATAGACGCGGAGAAAGAGGAGGAGAGAAAGAGAGCACGAGCAAGTGGAAATATGAAAGGGAAAAGGATTAAAAAGATCGAGAGGGAAACAGAGAAATGAATGGATTGTTTTACCTTTTTTTCCTCTCAGCTATTTCCTTTTATATATACCTTTTTTGCTGTCGGTTTTCCACGGACTTTTACTATTACTCGAATATTATTATAGTTCTTTATACTTAGATATGCGCATTTCGCGACTTTGGATATTATTCAAAAAATAACATTTCTTTCATTTTAAAAAGACGAATTGCAGGCAATTTGAACTACAAAGCATTGTATTCGTTGCAGCGATGTTTTTTCCTCAACTCTATTTATGGACCTTATATATCTATAAGTTATTAAATTTTTCTCAATAAAATAAATGTACCTGTATGTAGTGATGCATATTTATGAAGGTATACAATATGTCTCGGGTGATTGTTAACTCTGTTCATACGATCTACCTATTGTTAGTACATGCAAATTGCAAACAAATTTAAATATAAATTGTTTACATATTGAAAATCAGTTTCAATGAATTTATTATTTCATTTTATTACCGTAGTTTATTATCCTCGAGTTATGGAGTAAATGAATCCCTTTTATGCTCTTTAAACGTCAATCAGTGGACTTGTTACAAATTTTAACGAGGTGCTATATTGTAATATACACATATTATGTATAGGTATTTAAAAAAATACGAAATAAATTCAAGCGTACAACTATTATTCAGAATTAATAAGAAAAAGTGAAGAAAAGAATAAGAAAATTTCAGAGTATTTTACTGATGTTTTCTATCGCAATCGATACTCTTCCGAAATGATCGCCGATATTTCTTCCACCGCCGGCAGACGCATTTCTCAAGATGCGCGTGCGAGGGGGCTTATCTCTCTCTCTTCCTCTCTCCCGCAGCGGTACGAGAAATATTGTCTAGCGCTAAATCACGCCGATCGACTTCTATGGCTTTTCATTTATGCGATTGGATAGACGAACGTTGAATTTATTTTGTCGCGCCAAGTACTCTCCGCATTAAAATAAAAGTCACATTAAAATAAAAGATTTGCGCAAGTCGCAGCCAGCTACACATATCATTCTAACTCCGCGCCCAAATCCTCCTCGGGCCCATCTCCCATCACATCAGTACTTGTCGTTGGTTCTTAATAACGCATTTTGTTTGGTGTACTTAGGTGCCGGTGGAGCGGAGGACGCTGCCCACGGATCTGCCGGGACCCTCGCGGCGGCGACCCTTCACCAAACGTCACTCGCCCTCGACGGAGGCCTGCTCATCGGGCGGTAGCGGCGGCGGCGGCGGGACCGGAGGCGGCGGGACCAGCAGCGCCGCCCAGGGCTCGGGCATGCAGACCAGCTGCTCCCTGCCCGAGACGCCCGTCTTTGCCCGGGGCAGCGACATCCCCAGGACGCCCCAACACGCGAGCGGCAATCCGACGCAGCCGCGCCGACAGCCCGGATGGTACGCGCCCACCACTGCCACCACTGGGTAAGTCGGGGTTTACCCCAACGCGCGATTTCCGAGTCTCGTCCGACCTCTCATTGTACTCGGGTCGTTTGGTTCCTTGCGTGACTAGTGCGCGCGAGAGAGAGAATAAGCCTGACGAAAATGAAAACTCGGGTGAGACTCGCATAGCCAGGGAGGTTGGACTCCGAATACGAAGTAGGCTCGGTTTTGTTACCCGCAGATACCGGCGGAACAACCCAGGCCTGGAGCAAGCGATAATCGGTACGGAGCTGTTGCGACTGGCGGGCGGTCCGAATCGCGGCTGGTACCCGACGCGCAAGTCCAACCAGCCGCGGCCGGCCTCGATCGAGCACCTGGAGCGGCTGAACAGCGCCTACGACGCGAGACTGCCGGGGCCCGCCGAGCAGAGGAAGCCCCTGACGCTGCCCACCAACATCACGCCCAACAAGTACTTCGGCCAAAGTAAGCACAGCTCCACGTCGAGTACACGCGAGGCGCTACGGAGGGTCACTAGCTTACTCATCAAGAAAGGTAAGCGCCGCGGGACAAGTCGCTGCCGAGCGCCGACACCGACACCGACACCGACTACCTTCGTTGTATCAATCGTATGACTACGCGGCCTTTCCAATGCGACGCGATTCGCCCTTCTGTATGTTGCGTATGTTGACTAAACTCGATGACGCGATTCTTCCCTCGTTCAACTTGACGAGTGGCACCTGGTTTACTTTAACCTCGGCCTACAACGGCGATAGACTTTTACTTTGTTCCATTACAATTATCTTTTCTTCTCGCGTCATTGTTTACATTTCTGATAAATTTCGGTCAATATTTATTTGACAAAATTATGATTTTTCGCTTATTTTACTAGCTGTAGTTTTAAATTAATACTTAGATGCAAACGTGACCAATCGACGCCTGATGATTATAATAACAATGACAAACTATTTGATACTAATCTCATACATTGGACAGGCATCTATTTATTTATCTATTTATTTATCAACGTTTAGACAATCAATTAATAAAGTATCCGTCATCGAGTTTTTGCATCTTCAAAACCGTCTTAAAATTCATATTTTTCGGCAAAACAACATTAATGAACACTTCTTTAACTACTCGACCATCTGGGTGACCTTTCGTGGCATAAAACTACCTTTAGGTAGATATTATCAGCATGCATTAAAATTTTATATACTATTAACTTATATCTTAACTCACTTAGGTGCTATGCGCTTTTGACACTTTTATATCTCTATATACATAAATATATCTACATATCTAGCATTAATATCTGTTTCTATATGTCTATTAAAAATCATCAAGTCAACTCTATGAAAATTCAGTTATACCTTTTGAAAATGCAACACGTGCAGCCAAAGCGATTGAGTACTTTGTACGTTCTCCTGTAGAAGCTCAGTTTTACACGAGAAATTACACTATACGCAAACCAAAGCTCGAGTCATCTGCACGTGTAAAAATTTTCATGCCGACAATTCATATGACAATGCGTATGTCGAACTGTTCCATGGGTACGTACCGATTTGTGTGTTTTAAAATAAAAACTTATCCTCGATTTCTCTTATTATACTCTGCTGAACGAGAAGAAGCAATTTATATGAGCTGCAAGTGTGCGACTATAGCTGCACCGCATGTTCTGTATTAGGATAATTATTATCTATCTAGTGTTTATACTTATCTTACCTATCTGTTGCAAATTTATAAATTAAACGGCAATGTCGAGTGAAGCTTTCAACTGCTTAAAACCAGCTATATACGAATGTTGCCGAGGTGAAACGATTGCGGTACACATAACGCCACCTTTCGGCTATATCCGACAGTTTGACGCAAAGCGAAAAAATCGATGTGACGATGCTCATCACTCATGCAATCAAGCCTGCACATGGACACCTAATTTAAAACAAATAAATAAATAAATTTATCCTGGATATATTTTTTATATCAATTAACTAATTTTGCTCAATTTCGTAGTGCGCTATATTCTTAAATAAACAAAGTAATTTCACACGTAGCTCAAGTTATTCGATGAAAAAAATTGTTGAAACAATCATTGAAATTGGTCCTACAAGCAATACTGAAAACGCAGCGGATTTTGTTCTTGTCTAAATAATTCAATAGGAGGATACAAATTATTTCGCGTTAGACATTTTCCCAAAGACTGGCCAACAATCGGTAAGTCAGGGAAACGACGACAAAGAAGATATCTACCGTTATCAGCGCCGTGGTCCAGACGGAGCCTCGGTAAGTGCTCAAGGGTGGCGCGCGCATCGCGATTTCCGGCTGGCATCCGCACGGCAGTCGGCACCACGTATACCACGTGTGTCCGCGAGCCTCGGCACCTGGCGCCCCCTACAGCTCCCACAGCCGGCGAGAGTCGACTCGGTTCAATTCTCAGAGAGAGAGAGAGAGAGAGAGAGAGAGAAAGCGACCTTGAAAGATGACGGTGAGGACAAGGCCTCTCTGAGCCGAGGCTCGGCTCGCTCGAGCGTCGTGCACACGTTGCTAAGGGCGCTTAGCAAATGAATCACGGGGATATATTGCGCCGGCCTCCTACATATATATACTCTTCTTTCCTCTCTTTCTTTTTCTCTCCTTGCATTTCAATTTTGCTTATATCAAACTGTTGAATCCCGGCGCTGCTAATAGCGTAGTTTCTTTCCTAGCTATATGGATTACCGCGTGTATAGCCTCATGACTCGCGTTCTTCCTTTTTCCTCTGTATAGCGAAGTATACTCGCTTCGAGACTCGCTTGCGATCGTTACTTTGCTTTTGGAATTCGAGACGATTCTTTCTTTATTTACAAAACGAATAAGATTCGATGATGTCAATATTTTGTAATGGCGTAAAAAGAATTTCTAATAAGATTTATTTTATATTTAATTGCACAGTTGATGAATCATCGAAACATTGGCTATAATGTTTGGGAAGTTTCGTATAATGCGTAATGCATTACGTATACACATTTGACGTCACGTAGATTCTGAGTCACTTCTCGATTTGTGAGTTACTTGTATTCGCGCGTAATTTTAATCGATCATTTTCTTTTTTAAACCAATCAATTTGTATATTTCGGACGATCGATATACCTATATCGCTCTTTATAATCTGTTCTATATTTAGCTTATCTCGCGAAACAAGCGCGATTAACTATATCGCGAGCCAAAGTTTTGGAAAAATCTTTACGAGTTAGGTGCTTAATACCAGAATGAGTTTGTTGAGGTCATCGACAGCCTCTACTTATGCGCTGAAGCATTGTTTCATCGAGTAACGTTTATCGGTTTATCGATACGAATCACAATATCAGTACACAAATTATGTTTTATAATATTTTTTTTTTCCCTTAATTTTCAATTCTATTATTCAGTTCTATTATTTGGTGTATTAGCTAAACAAAATATATCGACATCGTATCTAATTAAATGCAAATACATTTGGTAATTACTAAATAAGCTTGGATATCAAAAAATTAACATCTGATAGAAATGTAGTAGAAATCTAGCCGACAGCTACCAAATTGATTGTCTGTACATATTAAATAAAGAATTTGGTCATCGACGCGGAGAGAAAATATATATATAAGTGCAGCTGAGAGAAAAAGGAAACGGCTGCAGCAAGAGTGAAAAGTGTGCGTGCGATAAAAGCGAACGGAAAGGAAATATCTCGGGCGTCGGAGGGAATTAAGCGTGTCGTCGCCATGGCCGTCCACTGAAGCGTTACACAGCCGCAGCCAGAGGCAGAGAACTACCGAGTACACACAGCTTGGCAGCTTGGCAGCTACCGTAGACTCGCCGATGCATTCGGCACCGTAAAGCCGCTATTCTCAGCTCGCCGGTGGCAAGGTGTTCGGATATACAGGGAAGAAAAGCCTCGTGACAATAGATTCCCGTGTCCTGTGTCCGACAATATAGCCCTACATCCAGCAGCACAGCCAGCTCACAGGATATGCAGCAGCGTCTCGAGTGTGTACATACGCAGGCTGCATACGTAGGCTGCAAGTGGTAGTAGTGGTCAGGCGGCGAGGGGCAGGACCTCTGTACCCATCAAGCCGGAACTGTCCCTCTCTCTCTCTCGCTCTCTCGTACTGTCTCTCGGCGCCAGTTCCGCTATCGATTCGCCAGCTCCTCGCCAGCTCCGTCTATGCTCTTCCGTTTCCTCTTCCTCTTCTTCTTCTTCTTCGGCTGCGCGCTTTCTTCTTCTGGGCTTTCCCCGCGACGAGATGCTGCACCGACTTAACTCGGGATCGCGGGCTAATATCCATGCCCAACGTATCTCGGAGCGAAGTCCGTCGCGGCCGACTGTAGGGCAATCGAGGAAGTTGGGCTCTTTGCTTCTCGCAATTGCTATATTTCGCTTGGTAGAGCTGCTATATAGAGGGTACAGCTTTACTTGTGTACAGAACGATTTGCCGCGCGTGACTCGCTGCTCCGTAGCCTATAATAATATAAGCTTTGAGGGAAGCTTGTTTACTTGCAGTTTGAGCGCGTTGAGCATCATCTAAATTTATGGCCGATGTTCGACGCTAATACATCGAATTGATCATATAGCCACGCTTTATTTACGTCGCACAGATATCGGATTCAGTTTGATGCGCGGATCAAACTTTGCTTTTTATCGATATTCCCTCGTTTCGGATATACATCAGTGGACGTATCTCCGAATTCATCCGAAATGCTCAATTGCGTCGAGTAAGAGTATGCACCGTAACATATACGCATAGACTACTTGCGAAGAGTCCAAACAAAGGAAATCATGGAGTCTCGATAAGCACCGCAATAAATGCACGCAAGAACGCGCGTCAGCGCACTCTGGCCGACAAAAACGTTCGCGCGATGATCTTGAAAGAGCAAGTATACGCGTAGGCGAGCAGCAGCAGCAGCACCAGAAGCTGAAATGTCGTTGTCCCCGGGCCGCGGTGAGAGACGGCATATCGCGGTGCGCGAGGGACCGTTGCTTAGTTGCGCCGTCGCTGCAGTTGTTCAACTCGCAAACGGTCGCGCACTTACGCGCTCCACACACGCGCACAGAGACAGAGAGACGAATGGACGGACGGTGTGCAGAGAGAGAGAGAGAGAGAGAGTCGAACAATGCTCGGTCTCGGCTAGTTGCGTAGCTCCGATCGCCACGGCCCATGTGCAGCTGCCTTATCAATCGTTTATTTATAGAGACTACACGCGCTTTCTCTCTCGTTCGCGGATAAAGCGCGCGCGCGAGCAAACGGACCGCCACGACTCCAGTGGCCCGTCGCTTCTTATCACCGCTGAGGATCCGCGCGCCGGAGCTTTTCTCCCTTCGTTCTCCTTTCTTTCTCTTCTGGCCCGGGAGGGAGAGAGAGAGAGAGAGGGAGAGAGACGGTCGAGAAATGAGCAAACATCATTAAGAGCGCGAGGCAGGCAGCGATAATGAAAGGTTGACCGACCGGTAACTGCCGTTTATCAGCTGGCGTTTGCCTGCCTGGCTGCAGCAGCGATACGGCGTGAAAATAATATTTGCCCGACTACCAACTTCGACAGCTTTTTGCGCGCTTTCTATTTGGCTCGGGCTTTTCAACACGATTTCCAACCAACCCATTAATTGCATACAAATGTATATTAATTGGAGCGTTTATAATTTCATGGATATTATTTTTTTTAGTATATCTGCTATGGGTTGATGTAAATTCCATCAGGCAGAGGTCATATCCTAGTATGCAGCTTTATATTGTACAGAATTTCACGCTGAATCTATTTATCGGAGCAAAGAGCACATAGTGTAATGATTACAAGGACTTTGCCTCGGTTCCTACGTTAGCAAAGTCATTTCGAGACTTAATAGCTGATAAATCGAGAAATTGCAATGACGCTGAACTATTGCATCCCCTTTAAAATTGCATATATCTATAGGAGCATTAAACGCAAAGTGCACGCAAAATCAATTTCTCCCCGTCATTCAAGTGCAGAGTGGAAAACTGCGCATGCTGCCTCCTCTGCACACTATATAAAGATTCATTTTCCTCATAATATAGCGTTGAAATATATGTCGCAGAAATTGAGTCTTTTAAACGCTTTATGCAAGCATTATATAGAGAAAAAGATTTTAAATACGACGAAAAATAATCAATGTAGATGTAAAATGTCTCGGTTACTGAAAAATGTGGAATAAAACTTTTAATTGTACCATCTGTTAAAAGCATAATTAATATTCCAAAATTTCATATTTCTTTTTAAAAATAGTTTCAAAAGCTATTTCTTAATGGGAGAAAACTCCATTATTCCCGAGCATTAAAACACTTTATCAGTTTTTACGCTCAAGTATGAATAATGGAGTATTGGAGTATTCTACATAATAGTTAAAACAGAAAAAAGAAAAAAAATGTATGTATTGAGGCAGGTGCAATAATGGAGACATTAGCTATATATGTATCGGGAGTCGCGGGCAGATTTCCTCGTGGCGATAAGCCATACGACACGCTCGCGATGCACTATATCATACCGTTTCGACTCGAAGCTAATTTTGTCACGAGTGCATTTTTCTGCATACCGACTGTTTGACCAATGTGTGTATAGGTATATATATCCCGTTATTTTAGCCTGATTGCTTTTTAATCATTTCATAATCACAAAATTTCTACACAGTGTAACGTCACGTACTCCTTCCATTGATCCACCTGTACGTGCTCTTGTAAATCTAATTTTCACGCTATATATAAATCTTTTCTTTTGTCATAAAATACCGGTACACACATCCTTAGCGGATAGTTATTGGACAGTTTTAGTCCCCGTTCAATTTAGTCCGCACCAAAGTATAAAGCGCGGATTTATCGCCAGGAAACCCAACCCGAGAGGTGGGTAACGTCTAACCGCGGGTGTTCAGTTCAAACCATACACCATAAATCTTAAGTTTATTTGAATTTTCAGTCATTATCGAGTATAGCCGCGTGCGTACATCGTATTTCGTTAAAAGTCTCATTTGAATTTTCCAAGTGGGTTCCCAATCGATCGTAGGTCTGTCACAGGGCTTGGCGAGCTGTGCGCGCCGATTCGAAAATGCTAATCGGTACAGACTGCATCTTGCCAAGCGGCCGTCGCGGCTCGAGCTACGAGGAAAAGGGATCGCGCGCGGGGCGCTGCTGCGGCGCGTTCCTAAAAGGAGGAGCGCGGCCCTTTACGCGTAAGCTGATCGCTGCTGCAATACACCGGGTATGCACAAAGCGACAAATCCTCGCGGTGCCTGTATACATTGAGCGAGAGAGAGAGAGAGAGAGAGGCCGCAGATGCGACGGCGCAGAAAGAGCGCGGGAGGGGCGCGAGGAAAATGTTTTTCGCTCGTGCAGTAGAACTGTACGAGATTTCGTGTATAGATAAGGGTGGTTCTCGCTCGGCGGCTTTACAACTCCGATTCTCCTTCTGTTTTTGGATTCTTATGGACTAATTCTTATTATATGGAGTACGAGTAGTACGAGGCAATTTCTTTTATACTTCCGCGTAGGTGTACCGGACATTTTTGCGGCTCATCTCATCAAACTTTTCCATTATTGTCTTCGCTGCATGGCAATTTTTCTCTTATTGCACAGTTTTCGACATATTTTTCACGAATTCGTTGGTGAATTCCTTAAGGTTGCCTTAACTTTGCTTTTCTC
Organism: Megastigmus dorsalis; assembly: GCA_900490025.1. Lineage (NCBI taxonomy): Eukaryota > Metazoa > Arthropoda > Insecta > Hymenoptera > Megastigmidae > Megastigmus > Megastigmus dorsalis. The sequence goes on along the minus strand of UELU01118712.1, from coordinate 12,560 downwards.
TGCTACGTTTTGCTTGAAAAGCGCTTGTTACTCGTAGCCCAAGTGGTTCTAGGAGTAGTCTGTATCGTAAGAATTGCGTCGACGAGTCAGGAAAATTGATTTTCCACTTAACGTGAACTCATATACTACATTTGTGCACAAAAATTAGAATCTAATTTTCTTTCTTTTTGTCGATTGTATATTACTTTATTTTTCGTGGTTTCTAAATTTTGTTGGAAAATTCCATTAAATAATTTTTCGTGGTTTCGGTGCAAGTTTTCACTCTTGTGGGTATAAAGTTACGGTAGTTAATGTCGCCGGAACAAAATCCACTCTACCAAAGCAAAACATATATCGAATCGATTTACATTTTTAAATATTTAGTTACACGTTATAAGTAGTAGATGCACGACTCTTCATTTAGCCGATCGCCACATCACAAATCTCCTATAAAAACGCGCTCTAACGAAATCACGCCTTAGCGAGTAGGAATTAAGAAAAAGTGTCCCGCACCGAGTCGAGTGGAAGAAAAAGCAGAGGAGGAGGAAGAGGAGGAGGAAGAGGAGGAGGAAGAGGAGGAGGAGGAACATGGCTTACATGGCCCGGCTGCCGAGGTCAGAGTAAAAAAAAGGAAGCTGCGACAGGCCGCAGAGCCAGTGGGAGAGAAGAGCGACCGGGGGCGAGGTCGTCGCCGTGGTAGTCTCGGGCGATATTCCTCTGTATAGGCGCTGCACCGACTCTGCCGGTGGTGGTGGCGGCGGCGGTGGTGGTGGTGCGCAATCGTTACTCCCGTCTGCGAGCACGTCTAGCGCCACTGGAAACCACCCTGTGCGCAGCGGAGAAATGACCCCGTCGCGCGCGCCTCCGCCTCTCCTACCCCCACCGGTAGCCTCGTGTACACGAACGGGCGCGCGCATGTGTGCGTGCAGGGGAGCGAGCGGCCAAAAAGGTGTAGCTTGGATATTACCTACATACCGGTGCGAGTCGTCGAGCGAGAGAGAGAGAGAGAGAGAGAGCTTTCTGTATGGGGCGAGCGACGTCGATTGCCTCGCGATATAATATCGTTCTGGCTCTCTCTCTCTCTCTCTCTCTCTCTCTCTCTCTATCTCTGAGATCGCAGCTCGAGCCTTTGGCTTTATACGGGCTAAGCGATGTCAGCTGCTACTGCTGCTGCGTGTGTTTGACTGGAACTTTCAATAGATGTGTATGTACTCGATAATTATAGAGTATGTACACTCGATTGCCATGCTGAGGATTTTAAGAATCGAAAAGAAATCCGCCGAAGCTTTCTCGAAGCTTTGTTAATTTGCTATAGTTTTTTCAATGACCTTAACGAAGAAAGAACAGTTAATCAAGTTTCCAATGCGGTTGCCAATCAAGCTCTAGAAATATAAAAATTGCCGATTCTCACTGCAAAAACTAGCCATCGTTCCTATGTAATCGCAAGCTCGAACGTGCGCGCAACATTTCTACATCAAACCGACATTTACACTTATCGCATCGCGTCTAATAAAGGATCGCGCACGAGAGACTCGGTGCGTGCACTCGTCGATCCGTCCTCGCCAACATCGCTGGAGCAGCGTACGCTTTTTGCTTCGTAATCCGCGCATCGATTAACAACGCCGTGTACTTGCAGCAATCATATACGTTCGATTACAGCTTTTTCATCTCTGCACCGTTTGAGTCCGCTGTACGAGTTAACGTGAGAAGCGTGCGCCGCGCACCGGATGGATCAATGAACTCTCGCGATTAAATAGATAAACTCTGCGTGAACGGAAAAACTGCACTGACGCGATAGCTTCGCAATGCAGTTTATTCATCGCGTTTTTCCACTTGTACTCGATCAATTTACTGAAATTAACGTTGATCTTTGTGTACGAAACAAAAAAAAAATAATACGCATTGCATTTGTACAAGATTAGAGACTTTCGAAAGCGAGTAAAAGTTCGTTAGACCAAGTCCCGCCGATGAACAGCTGATGCTGGCCAACAGCACCGGCAGCAGCACGCGAGTTTACTATTTGTACCTGCAAAGAATCCGGAGAGAAATTGATTCTCGCGTTTCTTCTTCGCTCATCTCTAATTGCATTAACTGCATACACTTTATGCGCATGCGGCCCATTATTTTCTGAAACGAAACGGATCTTATCGCTCTGCGTAATAATTGCAAATGAGACGCATTTTAGACTGTGCAGTGATTCGAGTAATTGCTATGCGTTATCCTTTAAAACAATTGGCAATAAGCTGCAATCGATAAGAAAGTAACCTTTGTCCTCGCAACCCTATATAAATCTTTCTATGTACCAGGATATTCGCAGTGCGCCGACTTTCATTAAAACTGTGCTGTACCTGCCGAGATATATACTGCTGGTATATATACACTGCTGAAACGCGACCAAACAGCAATAAGCAGCTCTCCTATATCCGTGTAGATTCAGCGAAGCTGCGACGAGCGCTAAAATTCACGCGACACCACTTGTACGTATTTGTTTTTGCTCGGTGCACTGCTTCGGTGCTCCGGCGGCGCAAACACACGGGCCAGCTCTCGGTGAAGAACCCAACGGAGAGAGAGAGAGAGGGACATTCCCATTGATCGAGAGCGCATATCGTCGGGCCGCAACTATATACGCGCAGCAAGCATCGGATGGCTTTCGAGACTCTCCCCCCTTTATTCTCGAGAAGATAGTCTTGCAGCTCTCTCCCGCGGTGCATAGAGACGATATATAGATAGACGATATAGGCGCAGGAGGCTGACAGCTGCACTCCCGCGTAATCGGCCGATTGGAGGAGATGCGTCGGTGCAGCAGCGGCGGCAGCAGCAGCGACGCGTAGACTTGCGCGGGCAGAGGAGAGCGCGCGATAATGGAAACCTGGCGTCTTAACCGAGGATGACGCAGCGCCGATGGAATCCTCTCCTCCGCGCGATGAGGAATCCGTTCGGCGCTCCTCTATTTATTTGTTTTCTTCGCTTCTATTTCGCGCCAGCGCGAGGCCAATTGTTATACATACGCGATATTCCGTTGTTCTGCTCGCTGCGCAACTATCATACGGCAGAGTTACCTATATAGAATTCGCTTTTGCGGGCGGAGAGGCAGCTACTGTACCTAAACTGTTTCTCCGAGTGTTAAATAGGTGGTAAATCGGGCGATCGGTCCGCTCCTCCAGCTCCTCCTGGCGCTCGGAACTGCTCGCGGGATAATTTGGAGCTTAATTTGGGAGCTCGGCAGCGCCGGTGGCCGAGCGCGAGCTTTTTGCCTCTCTTGTTGGGATATGCTGATTTTCCTCTCTGGCTGCAGCCTGTGGATATGACGAAACAAATCGCGCTCGCGAGCACGGAGCCAATCGCTTCGGGGACTGCGCGGCTTTATCGGATTTTTCTCCTTCTAGCTCGCGGTGATATGGTGTTATTCCGCTGCCGATTGTTCTGCTTTCCTTGTATACGTATTAGGGTGGATTTAAAGCTAAATATCTAGAACTATTTTTGATTATTTAGAAAATTATAGAAATAATCGTTTAACAAACATACAAACAGCGCTCAATGTTGGAAAAGATATAGTCTATGTACAGTTAGAGTTAATAGCAGTATATAATTATAACGATTGAAAGTGTACTTTAATTATATTACTCAATTAATTCTTTTATCGACAGAGAATCGAACGAATATAATAAATTCTAAATATTATACAATATAATTAATTCTGATATTTAATTATTGTACTATTATTTATTCAGTAATAAAAACATTTCAAGAATAAATCCCGTCCGAATTATATACGCTTGCGTATATCCGACGATAATTCGATGTTATAATAGGCTGGCACGAGCCAATAACTGCGCATAAAACAAATTGAGCCGTTAATCTTCTAAATTATACGTTTCCCTAAAGCATCGATCAAGCGCCACGACATAATTATCGCGCTCTTAACTCTCGATAAGCCGTACAATAAAAGCAAGGACCGTACAAATACGCACTGATTTATAGAGTATCTATGTACATACTGCACAGATCGGAATTTCGTAAAAGGAACAGTAGTCTCGAAGTCGGGGCATTTTAGTCAGCTCGCGAAGGAGTCCGCGGCACGAGAAGAGAGACAATCGATCGCGCGCTCGTCTGCACACACGCGAATAAACATAGACCATGCAAGCAGTGTGATATAAGTGTAGCCGCACGATCGCTGAATTAATATGTTTTCACGTATAGTAGAGCGGCAGAAGAGCGTTAATTAAATGCTATCCGTTAATGTAACATTAACTTATCACGCGATGCCGCGGTAGAAGGGAATTTATGTGAAGTGAACTTGTGTCGCAGGTGCAACACGCCCACGCGCCTACTGTATACTCTCTCTCTCTCTCTCTCTCTCTCTCTCTCCTCTGTTTCTCTGCTCGGTGCAGCGGAGCCGGGAGACTCTCGTTCCATCGATCAGCAATTGAAGGCGAGCGAACAAATTCGCACCTCGCATAGCGCGGATTGGCTCGTCCGCTTGCCCAAAGGCTATTCCCTCATTATATGGACGCAAAATTGCTTTTGCGGATGTCGGAAATTCTCCCGTTAATTGCACGAGGTATCACCGTTCAACGCCACATGGATCGAGTTACCCTGCACTCTGTTGATATACACCGCCACGGCAAAAAAGAACTATTCGACTCGTGTAAATCTATTATTCGTTCCAATTCGTTCATATGAAAATCGAGTTCCTCCTCTGCGAGCTCCGAATCCATTGAAATCTTTCGACGAGACGGAAAAAAGTGTTAAATTACAAAAGAAATTGACTCCCTTACAATAGTGGGAAAGTTGAAAAGTTAAAGTTGATTGAAAATCGAGTCTTATTCTTTACTACTTCGTGTTCTACTTGCACGTAATAAGCATATACAACACAAAGAATCCCGTCAAGTAAACGAGTTAAATATTTTTCTAAATCAAATGTCTGAACATTTAATATGACAGTTTAAGTCTCCTAAGTGTCACTAGCAATTGTAATGGAGGCAAGTGTAATCCAAGTTTGGCGTACTTAATTCGAATAGATTGGAATGAATATTTATTTAAATTTTATAATACTTTGTTTATTCCAATGTATCAAAACGAGTAGCATAATGATATTAATTTGTTGATACTTCCTTCCACATGTGCTATTCGACAATATTTAAGAGTACTTTGACTCGTAAAAGTGATAGATTATTCATACCGAATAAAAAGTTATTTTTTGTTTTTCATATTTCATTTCATATAAAATATATTTTCGAAGTTGAAAAAGCAATTAACTACTTAATGGGAAAAGTTTGAAATAATCGATCTTTTCCTTAAATTTTAAACTCGATTCTCTATTTCTGTAAAACAAAGCGCCTGTCGAAGTCTAAGTAAATTTTCATGAAAATCGTTGGCGTGAAATAACAAAACAAAAGTGCATAGTCGTCAGAAACCAGGTTGGCGGGATAGTACACGCTAACTTTCTAGCGCACAAAGAAACGTTTTTTTTTTTTTTCGCAGGAGAGCGCGTTAAGCCACTGAATCCCCCTCTGCGTTTGTGCGCGTCGTCGCTGACGTATCGAGTGGCGCGAATGACGCGAGAAAAGTTGAGACGGAAAAACACAGGGGCCTATATACCGTCCGCTATGGGAAAACAAAAAGTGTCGCGGCGGCTGCTCGCGTTTTTTCACACATTCGTATACGCTGCGTGGATTCATTGTTGCACTTCGCATCGACGTTTCGAATAACCTAATTCAGAGCCGCGGCACAACTGCCTGCCTACACGCACAAGGTTTCAAATTGATTCTCAGTCACGACTAACGCACATGTGTTGTATTAAAAATCCATGTTAAAAATTTTATTTTAACCATTTGGTACACGACTACGTTTGATCGAGATGCTTGTGTACTGATTTGCTTCGCAGTAATTATATACTCTTTGTCGCGCTCAAACGCGTGACGCGAGTGTAATCTCAAAATGAATGAGTCAAGCAGAAATTATTCGAGATGGACACCGGCAAGTGCAATCAACACGTAGACGTGTCGTATTACTTTTACTCGTTCAGGCGCGCAATCCTCGCGATAAAAAAGAATGCAGTTTCGTACCATTTATACAGGAAGTACAGCAGACAATTTTCCATTGCGATTTACCAGCTATGAGCATAGATCAATTGTATGTTTTGTATCTATATCTTACGTGTATTTTTTTGCCAGTTTAATTATTACATTAGTATGTATACTAAATTTTTCCATACATTTAACATTTGATAACGAGAGATACTGCTCCCTTTGTAATTCCATTAAATTTGTATAGAACCGTTACTTTAAAGAAAAGCAATAGTTCAAAGATGGGTAAACTTTGGTTACGAACTTTTTCCATTTTCTATACTTTCCTTATTTTTTTTCTTACCATTATGCATTAACGATATTACGCACCCAAAGGCAGCTTTGCAGTAATCTTTTACAGCCTGCAAAGAAAACCGAAGTTATACATATTCCGCTAAAAGCGCAGAGCAAGACAAACAGAGGAAAGTAATTTTCCAACGCCGCGCAACGTCCCGATTACCAAACTCGCCGCGCGAGCAAAGAAAAAAAGTCGCGCAGCTTGTGAGCGAGAAGGAAAGGTCGCATATATATATATACAGAAGAGAGCTGTGCAGCTCGCGGTCTCTTTAGTTCCGCCGCGCTCGAAATCGGAGCATCGCGGTGGAGGTGCATTAGGAGGTGGCTTCCGGCTTCTTTTTAGCGCGATCGCAGCCGTGCAGCCGTTATCCCTCTCTCTCTCTCTCTCTCTCTCTCTGTCTCTGCAACTGCCTCGCGCGCACACATACATATACGACTGCGCGTTGGCGAGTCATACACCGATGCTATACAAGGCTGTGTGAGCGCGACGCGACTTGGCTATACAGTCTATCCTCTCCCCGTGGGCTCGGGTTGCATTGGCTGTATATTAGCCGTGAGTCAAGCGCGCACCGCCAAATGACTCGGTGTCTAGCCTTACTGCTATACTTGTGTGCTTACCCAAGGATTTCCTCTCTCGACTCTTTCTTTACCCTGGCTTCATGCGCCTTTCTCGCCTCTGTACGCTCGTGTGTGCGTCTCGATTCTTCTGTAAAGACGCAGTTGGTCTACACGAGCGATCGCTTGTCGCGCGGTCCTTGTTTCACACTTACGGACTTGTTTAGGTATAATAAGCTAAGTGAGGTTGTCGGTTTGCTGGACTTTTTGTTTCAGTTTCTATTTCGTATATCGGATAACAATGAGTTTTGCGGTTAGGTCAGGTTTTATAGTGTTTTGTTTAGAAAAAGATTTGTAATTGGACTTCTCGATAGGTTCACACGTGAAATCACCTTTAATTTCTATAAGAATGAATGTATTTTTATCATTTTATAAAATGTAACCTTGTTTACAAGTCTAATCCATTTTTTGTGAATTCCTTATATTAGAGGATTATATGATAACAATGATCTAATCAATGTACAACGTTGGAAAAACATAAATTGTTATCGTATTTTAACTTATTCAATTTTCGTTGTAGCAGCGAAATCGTTGAATTTATCAGTAATTTTATTCTTTGCTTCCTAAAATATTTTATCGATAGCCCGCAAAGAACTTTTTATTTTATGCAAAGAAATTTACTCAACTATACATATATGCATATATATATATATATATTAATGAAAATAATGAATGTTATTTTTATTAATCCGTTTTATTAAATTATTTGATTTTTTTTCCGACTGCAGTTGAGTGAGAAAAATTTGTATTTTGTAATAAACATTAGATTCCGAAAAATATGATCACCATAGGCTCAAGATGTTTACATTTAAAAAACGAGTTTATGCGAGATCCTTCGTGCGCTTATGAGTCTCTCAAAGACTGGGAGGCACTAACTTTCTTCTATAAATAGACGAAATTTCACGGCCTCCCACGCATCGAGTGACAGATGCTTCTTGCCGATGAACCAAGTTCCCTGCGCGCATCTTAATTGTCAAATTATATAGTAGCAAGCATGGATCACATAAAGCATCAGCACTTCCATATTGTTAGTCAGGAAAATTTAATTAGCTTTATTAAATTAAAAATAATAATATATAATTGCTTAATTGCCGCAATCGGTTTATATCTTTTTTTTTCAAAATAATAGCCCTTATTATTTTTATCTTTTAATCCGCAGAGATATATTCTAATCTCTTAAGTTCTTAATCATACTGCACTCGTTGTATCAGCTCATCGTGAAAATATAATTATTAATTTATTACAAATTAAATTCGAGCATTTTAATCTTACAATAAATATATATTATAATACAAAATATATTTTGAATAATTAATGAACAATGTACATATGAAAATATTTTTATTTAATGTGTAAATCATTGGAAGAATACATCTTATGTTGTGTTTAAAAAATAAATTTGTTTCCGCGATTCTCCACTAATCCATCGATCGCTGCAAAAGTAAAACGGCGAATAATTGACAAATTGCTTACGATTGCTGCTCAGATCAATAGGAGCGTGCTTGTGGTTATTCTACGGTTTCTCGAAGGGAGAACCGGTGGGCCGCAACATGAAAGGAGCGCACGCGTCCCTCGCCTGCACGACCCATTGAACTCCTTTCGTTGCGGAAAAAACAACGCCCATCTATATTGAATTTCAGACTTATTGCACCGCTTGCATTTACGAGGATCCGATCGAGAAATCATGATATCTTCTCTCTCCCTCTCTCCAGTCATTTGTATTCATTGGCTAAAAAAGCAATATAGGCGTGCTATTATCGTTCTATCGCTGGGATAAAAAAATTCATTTAGAAAGGTATTATATTGAAATTGCAATATTTGCCGAGTCAGTTGAACATTTCCATTTTAACATTCGCTGGATCGTAATGTGCAAGCACCGGCTGTGGAACTTTTACTCCATCGCGTTGGAAATAATTACAAGTTCTCAAAATGGTTTTGATGCCTCATCAAAGTATAATAATACGGTTATTTGATAATGTTTGATTGTAAAGTTTTCTCTTATAATATCACTATGTATATAGATCTGTCGAATTAAATTTGACTAATCGTTGTATAAATATCGCACTAAACCATTGAGTAATCCATAAACTATTTGTACAGTCAATTCAAAATATAATTAAATATGCTTTGTGCATATTTAACTAAAATGTCGTTTTATACAATTTCCATAATTGAAATACAGTTAAAGTAATGAGCTGCACAGTTTTTTGTTCTTTGGCAACGTTGAATTTTTACCATGGCATAATAGCTTCTCTGTCGGCAGTGCGGCTTCGCGTTTCCGCAGACTGTGTAAACCCGATTGATTATCCCGGGTCTGTGCGTCAAGGAGCCAGGTGGTTTCAACATGCGCTGCGAAAGGGCTGATTCCGAGGCTATTCGCGCGCTAATCTTTCAATGGGCTTCGCAAAGCCACTTTTCTCTCCTTCTCTATCTCAATAGTCCTCCTTTTACCACCTTCTAGATGGTGCAGAAATTGAAAATTTACATTTCTAATCGACCGTTGAAATTAATTAATGTACCCAATGTCTGCCAGAAAGGTCTGTGTTATATCACAGTGTCGATTATGTAAGAATTGAATTTTTGCATACTTAGTCAAGTTACTTTGCTGTTGGCTTTAGTCTTGAAACCTTAAGTAATTATATTCTTATTTATAGTCAATGGACATTACACATTGCATTCATTAACCGTTAGTGTTTTTAAAACATTTCATATTGTTTCGTTACTATACTATTTTGATGACTAATTTAAGGAAACATTATAAAAGTACCAAATTAAAATAACAATCATTAATTATTTCCTACTAAAGCATCTTATAACCGGATTTTCAGTAAATGTCAAAATCTCAATATTTTTGTTACATTTCCGTACTAAAAATAATGTTCCAGTTTCTATAATATGTTTATCAAAGATACGTTAATATGCTGCATGCATATTAAAGTTTCATTTATGTAATGTTACATGTTTCAGAGCTAGTATACTTCCTATTGCATTTTTAAATTATTCTACACATTATTAAAGTTATGCTTGTTATGCTATATGTACGAGACACTTGAATAATACCGAACTAGAGTTTCCAACAACTTGTTCTTCCTCGAGTTATCTCTGGTAATAAGACATAATAAAAAGAACGTTTCACGAGTCAAATAAAACTATAGCGTAAAGTGAAATAAATAATAAAAGGTACACAGCCGAGGAGGATAGAAGCAGCGGCAATGGATTTGCCGCAGTTTGTAAACGAGGCAGTAAAGAGAATTGCGTGTGCCCATCTCTGCAAGCTCGCTCTTCAAGTCTTTATATTGATTTATACGCTAGGTCCAGACGCGTCTGCACCGCAGCTATAATATAGAAGTCGCGGTGCATTGCCTTTTCGTCCATCATCCAGCTTCGCTCCTCGGCGCGCGAGTTCTTCCCGCCATCGGCTACCTTGCGCGATAAACTCCTTTATTGCAGCTCTGGCTCATAATTATATTTTATCGTCTTATCGCGCACAATGGAAGCTCCTTATCTTCGCTCTGGTATATAGTATTTCCTCGAAATTTTATATACCGACGGGACAATGCATTTTATGCGTTTATACGCAATTGGATTGGATTTTTCTGACGCGGGCGCCTCGCACAAAGAGTTGAAAATGAACAAATAGGAAAAAATTAAATTATACCTAAATAGTAATTATTTTGCAAGCTTATTTACATCTTTTGCGCATAATGAATTGAAAGTAGTTTTTCATTTTCGTAAGATCAATTTTATAAAAAAATGGTATGGCTTACGCATTTTATGATAGTTTTGTGGTGGCATATAAATGATGTTCAATTATATAACAGTAAAGACCTAGAATGTAAATTTAAATGCTTTTTTATGTTCTGCTTTTAAACTAGCACAATGGTAGTGAACTTTTGTAAATATAGCTAGACCGCAATTAGTTACTTTACTATTTTCAAATTATATTTTTCTATTTCTTAATACTAAGCAATTTTTACACTAATTAACACGAAACATAAGTATAATTTTAGGCAATTTTAGAAGAATGTCATGCAAAATTTTTAAAGCTGTAACGCAGATATTAGGCATTATGTATTTTTTATTAAAATTTAAGAATATAACGTAATAGATTCTATGTGTCTAGTCGATGTAAATAATATCCATGACTATTTTGCTTACACTTACATTTGAACATAATATAATTAGTGTCAAATTATAGTTTCATTTATTAACTTGTACACGAATTGTTTTACAAGTAGCAATAAAATAAAGATTCAATTTATGCTGGAATAACATGCTAAAAATACTAAAATTGCGTGTCTCACTGTATTTGCACTAATCTCTCTCTCAGATCCCAAAGCTCTACTTACCATCCATTTCCATTTGCAGCTTCATTTCTTTAGTCCTTGCTCTACTTACCTCTTTTGGTATTTCATATCGCTTGACCAGCTTCACAATTTCTCAAATGGTGTACAGATTCATATACATTTATATTGATTGCGTTAAAGATTTGTTGTATATGCATCCCGTGACTGGTTTTTGCTTAAATATGTTGACACCGCTACTGTAAAAAAAGTTATAAGAAATATTTGCGAATTTATTTCTGCAATATTTCCTTGAAGAAAATCAGCTGATCAACTGCTCGCTGTTTCCGTAACACAAAAATAAGCAACAATCGCTATGGTAGTGCAAGCTGCTTCTGCCAAACTCATGCGCCATAGCTTGCTTCCATACAGTTCCTATCCGCACTACTCGCTATCCTCGGCAATCTCGCAAAATGAGAAGATTGAAAACCTCGGAGTGAGAGAGAGAGAGAGAGGGAAAAGCAGAACAGCATATAAAACTGAGAAGAGCGCGTGCCGCCGAGGAGAACTCAGCCGGTAACAATGCCCACGATTCGCCCGTTCACCTCGCCAACTAATGGGGATAGGTACTAATTTCGCGACACGAGTTCTCGAGGGCACTCGAGACTTAACTCGGTATACAGAAGGGCTGATGTGCAGAGAAATCGCGACCGTTGCCGCGCGCTACTACCGCACGTATACATACGTATATCGAGCGGGAGGCGCGCACGTGAGCCGCCGGTGCAAGACGCGGCCCTGATGCGCACTCCGTAAGTGGCTATGTGGGGAAATGGGTAGACCGGTCTTGAGCGATCACCGACTGCAGCCCGATGATCTTCCTACCCGTGCACGCTGCGCAATGGACTACTGGGCTACTCTAGCCTATCTCGCGCCGATCGACCGCCACTCCCGATATACCTGTATACGGCACTCGAGCCGAGACCCGAGCTGTACACGCGTTCACTTTCGAGATCGACCAGACGTGCGGTTCCCGCAGACTCGATTCGAGACCGACGGCTTTTTTCTCTTTTACTCGAGCTGAGCTCTTCATAAATCTATAGGCATCTCGTAATCAGCGCAGCTCGACTGAGACATTCATTTTCAGTTAGCTCCTCGTTTACACTCACGAGCCGCCTGTAATCATTAAGCTGTGCACTCGTCGTTGCGGTATAATATGGAGATGTGCAAGCGTTTGATTGGTAATAACAAATGTGAAAATTGGATCTACCTATTGTACAGTAGCTGTTGGAATTGATTTAGATCTATAATGTTTTCTTTA
>UELU01118711.1:5358-22614 GCA_900490025.1 Megastigmus dorsalis | reverse complement strand
CAACTTTATATAAATGTATACAATTATATATAAACAACTTCTATTCTAAGAATTTAACAGAATACCATCTAATCAAATAAAATTATATATAAGTTTATAAACTTATATACGAACTTATACAAATATTTATGAAATAATATGTTCACATATAGTTATGACTTTTTATATAGAGACAAAATCCAGTCATAATCATATACAAATAGGTACAAACGTTTACAATCATTCATAATTAATATATAAATGTATATAATTGTATGAAAATCATTTTTACCCGGGCTTGCATAACTTGCACTTATAAAGCGTTGCCACTTATAAGATACGAAAAAATCGACTTTCTATTGCATTGAATAATATGAGTAAAACTGCTTTAATCTTTTTAAAATTTTTGTACCTTTAGAGTTGTATATTTTTTCCAAATATTTAATTAATAATTATTAGTTAAATAAAAAGCTTAAGCTTTGAAGATGTTTAAATATTTTAACGTTTAAGTTTTTTTTTAAATATTTTTAATTTAAGAATTTAGGATCTTTTATTATATTAGTTAAATAAGATGATGCCAAATTATAATGGCTTGCTCATCTACATCTATTAATGGTTACTATATAATCATGAGATACAAGGCTTCATTCACGAACCATGGTTTTGCAAATTGGTTATAGTATTCTTGGATATACATTTTTCCTTTAACTATATTGATTGTTTCTTTGATAAGTAGATTTTAGATATGAAGAGTACTTTTTTATAAAGTTTGAGAATTATTTTCAGAATAATTTTCTTCGAGAATCTTTAAAAGTATTATTTATGAAACCATTCATCTTATAATGCACCTAATTAGGCATTCAATAACTTCTCGCAGCGTCAAACAAATTAACTTTTCCAGTCCAAAGACAGGTCCCATCATAAATTACTTTCTTTTCAAGTTGTAGTATTTCGTGCCGTTTCGTGATAATCCTTTAACGCTTTTCCTTTCTGTGCAAAACTTTGCTGGCGTGAACTCTCTCCATCGAAGTCAGAAGTGCGGAGACGAAAAAAAAATCAAATAGGATGAACGAAAAAAAAAAAACGACAGCGGATAAAGGAAAGGAAGAAAGAGAGAGAGAGAGAGAGAGCGTAAAAGTCGAAAGGGAGTAGTGAAAGAAAAGAAATTCCGATCGGAAGTTGGGTGGGAGGAGTGAAATACCTCGAGTTCGGCCCCCGAAATAATGGTAAAGCCGGGCGTTTCGAGGTAGATGTTCCCCGAGCTCCTTGGCTACTGCACGAGGAAGAAAGGAAGTTTGTCTTTAAAGGCCACGTGCGCAGAAAATCAAACTTCCGGAGCTAATAAAAGGGAAGAGAGAGAGAGAGAGAGAGAGAGGGGGAGAGAGAGAGAAAGAAGAGAGAGAGGAGAGAGGCGCTGGTGATGGGGTAAAATAATGGCCGGGGATAAATCATGGAGTGCGAAAGGCCGAGAGGAGAGACTTCAGAGGTCGTATAGACGCGATATACCTACCGCGACGCGCCCCCTTCTCTTTCTTCTTTTTTTTCTCCTAAGAGGAATAATAAATAAGTAGACCCCGGAGGACGACGAGGCGAGAGAGCAGAGTTCTCCTACCCCGCTCTCCCCACATGCCTTTCGCAGAACGTAATTTCGAAGATTTAATAATGCATCGCTTCTTTTTTTGCTGCAGAGACATTTTTCGAAGCTGAGTGAGCAGAAAGATTTGTAATTAGTGCGGGGATGAAACATTTTGATTTTCGAGATACTTAGACCTGTTTTGGTGAAGTAACGGTATTTCTACGTAACTGCTATTTGCATTGAAATCCCAAAAAATGAAAATGCAAATCAACCAAAATAATGTATAACTTAAACAATTTCTTGTGAGTTGCTATTTTAATTATCCTGTCAGGATTAATTAAAATACGGTTTTTCTCGAGTACCTTTGACAAAAACTGATAAGTGAAACAATAAAAAGAGGATATTTAATTTATTTCAATAGTAAAGAAGCCAAAACTTATTTGTTTTATAGAGAATTAATTACAGTGATATTGGGATTATTAATGAAGATTACACCTATACAAATTAATTAACATTTATGGAAGTTAGCGACAAAAGTTCATGCATAAAAGTTCATTAACTTTAAATGAATAATTTTTTGTTAATGTTTAACTAAAAGTTTACATTCGAAAAAAGACGAATATTTATTCTGACGCATAGATACACCAACTAAGCTGTTATGGCCCTTTTTCAAAATCTAAATAGAACGCATGTCCAGAGAAATTCGTAACATCCAATCTAAAATTGAAATAAACAATGATAATAAATAAAAATGAACCAGTGTGCAGACACAGCAGCTTACTCATATGCGAAACCGTCGTTGCCAGCTAAAAAAATTAATACATAAAACGAATCGTAAAAAAGGGACGCGGCGCGTCCATAAAAATTGTAGATCGTTCTCGTACGCGCTCCTGCATAATTCGACTAGCTCTACAATAAAAAAAGGTGCCAGAAAGAAAGGAGAAAAATCGAAATGCGCTCGAGCGAGCGTGCGCAGACAGAACTACAGCTCCAAGAATACTCTCCTCCTCCTTTCCAAATAAAACGTGTGAAATCACTCGAATTGATTCGGCGCCTCGATTTCGCCGCTCGATGAGGGAAGAAAGGAACGCCCGCGGCTGCTTCTTTTCTTTATTCGACCTGCATGAATCCACACACACAGACACACACACACACACACACACATCATCATCTGACGCGCTGCACTTCAGGATTTTCCACGATATATACGTGAGACGCTCCTACACCAACAGGTTAGATCAAGAGGAATCAATGCCAGCCGATAGCGCGCGAAAAACGAATTCGAGTGAACGCTTCGCGCTGCGATGTGTGTATGTATAGGGGAGCTTTCTCTTTCTGCTGGCTGCTTGGACGAGTTCCAGCGAAATTCGACGATATCGGTATGGGATTGTCGAGGCTCTTTATGCTTCTGCCCCGCGACACTTTGAGTGCATTCGCACCGGGTCTTCTCCCCTGTACCTCCCCGCACTTGCAAACAGAGAGTAAGTACTTGCTGCGCGTCGATTCTTTTCTTTCAGTGCTGCAGATTTAGGCCTGTCCCTCTTCCCATTTTACCATCAGCCAAGATTTCGGCCTCACGAGATGAGACGCGTTGGCGTTTGACAGGGAGACATACTTCATCTTACATTTCCCGAGAGCAAAGTGCGCCTACATTATGTACGCTTAAATAACATCGATATGTACGAAAGCTTCCTTTTTGAGACGCAGACTGCCGGATAATCTGGGTTGGAGATATAGTGCATTGGAAGAGGTGATGGTTTTATTTCGACGACTGATGTGTCACTTTTTATTCATATAATATTATTGGTTAGTGGGAATTTAAGATTTGGAAAAAAAGAGTTCAAATAAAACAATGTTACTTCACTTTAAATACCATCTTTCAGTATTTTTGTGCTAAAAAGCAGTGTAATAATTTTGCATCGTAATGCAATATGTTGTTTCTGTAGGGTTTTTGCACTTCTGTGGACTAAAACATTTGATTTTTTTGTAATATTGTAAACGAAATCCATTAGTTAATTTGATGAAATTACTTAAGCTAAAAGTTGTTTCATAAAATGCATTTGAATTTCCTCCATTTAATTTCAAATATTCATGATACATACTTTATGATTAACAGCTCAACTTGTCATTCATATTCGTGTTTGTTTGAAAATATTTCTGGAAAAAAGCGTCAACCATCGCAAAATTGTAAAATTCATTATTCGCAAATGTATTCTCGTTGCGCGTTTGTAGTGGCATACATAAATTAAAGATAAAAAATTCGAGTAAACAAAAAAATTTAAATATTTTAAGCAAATGATTCAATATTGCACATGCAGCATTCAATATTTTTCGAATGCTCCGAACAACAAGAAGAAAGATACTGTGAAAAATCAGTGAAAGGCAGCATAAACTTTTATTTGATAAGCACTGTTTTTTTCATCGCACCATTCTTTCAGATCTCCTTTGGTAACGCCAATTCCACTCAAACTGAAATGATGTGGAGTTCATATTGGGATTTCGTACCAGAGCCAACCTAGAAGGCTATAAATGCGCGGAGTTTTCTTGTTTGATACACTACATACATTTGTATGAAATCCAGTAGCTCTGTTTTGGTTACTGAATAGCATCGATCAGATCTGTATATGTATAATTCAATTAAAAATTTCAATATACAGTATCCATGCGCATTGAACCCTGTATATCTATAATGCTTTGATGCGTGGTCCAAATTTTTAGGGCAATAATTTTTTTATCTTCTTTCTCTTTTTAAGCATTACTATAATTATAACTTTTTTACTTATTTTGTACTTTTTTCTACCTTCCTCCTGTTTCTTTTTCACAGTAGGTGCCATGATTCAATATTAAAGTATTCTCTGGAATAAATCTTGCATAAATTAATGTAACCATAAATAAAATTTATTCATACATGTAATATTTTTTTAGCCTCGTAATTTTAGTCGAAATTTGATAATACACTTACTTATTGCGTATCCTTAAGGAGGTCAAAGGTTTTTTTTAATTAAGTTATCTCAAGACGTCATTTATTCCGACCTGGTTGAGGTACATCCTACTTTAGTGTCCACTCAAAGTTAATTTGGAGATTTTAATTAGGAATCCCTATTTTTTATTCGTGAAATGAAAAGAGGAGAAAGTAAGTATTACGTTTAAATATGAATATACATGAAAGGTCAAAGTTGAATTTTGTAGAGGTTAAACGACGTTTACAGGTCTTACCATTTAAGTTTCTAAACTGACTTTCAAATGACCTATACATTACAACCCTGTTTTAAGGTCAAAGTCATTATAAAATTTTGTTTGAATCTTCTTTGAACTCTGACGATTTTGTATCCAATATTTTTTTATTGTAAAAATACTTTCAAAAATTAATGAATAATATTATTTGATCATTCTGTAACGTTTCGAACATCTCACATATCGATTCCAAACGAAAAACCTTCACTCAAGGGGTTGCGCATGCAATTTACCATACGTAAATCGAATGGCATCTAACTCTGGATAGATAGAAAGAGAAAGAGTGATAACATACATAAAAAGAACATCGATCATGTGTGTGTGTGCAAACTTTTACAACACGTGCAAAGAGTGTATATCGGGACAAGATTCGTAGACTCGCAAGAGACAGGGTGACGTATTTCCGTGGCATCAAATATACATTTTGGCAGCCGAGATATGGAGCTCATAAGTGTGTTCATTTGCAGTGAGCAAAGTTTGTTTTTGGCGGTTATTACTGACAAGGCTGTCGTTCCATTGTAAATATCGCCATTTTTACTGCTCTGTATGATATACAAACATTTGCGCTGCATAGATTGTATATTATTGATAGTCGTGATTATGTACTTGAATATTGCGTCACCATTAGCGTTTTTGTTTTTCTAATGTTTTATATAATAATGTTTACACTTCAGGCCTTTGATCTTCCCAATAATCAATAAATTTAGTTGGACTTATATATTTTTATCATTTTTGGCTGTTAAATCTGTTGTAATGTTTCGTTTGTAATTTTAACGAGTCCCGTTAAATACTCATCAAATACTCATGATGCTGTTTAAAATGCAAAACAAATAATCCCCTATATTTCGCAGGTAAATATTATAAATCATACGTGCTCAAAATGAAACTCTATATTATTTACTACTGATAAATAATAGTCGTTGATGAAGCATCAGCTGACGGAAATGACTGAGCCGCAAAATGCCAAATTTGAGTTTTATAATCGCCTTGTACGACACTACAATTCAAGCTATATAAATAATCCATCAGCCATGTGCATTTTTTACTCGGCATAGAGAAGAAAGCGTAGGGAGTCTCGCTCCTCGTCAGCGGAAGGGAAATTTTTGCAGGCCCGAGCTTCGCTGCTGCTGCTTCACTACAGTCGACGCGTCTGTCGAAGAGGGAAGCGACTTGAAAATTTGGTTTTCCCAGTGCCAACAGCGAATTCGCCGTCGTTCGCTCTCTTGACGTCGCATACATACATAACGCGCCCGTTATCCATCTAGTCGAACTTGTTACGCAGACCGAGAGCAAGAGCTCTTTCAAAGGATTTTGGCAAGCCGAGTGAAATATTAATGCGCGGTGGTTTATTCTCTTCTTCGGAGCTAGTAGAAGAGAGTATGAACCGCTCTCGATCTCCCTCCCCCTCTCTCTCTCTCCCTTTTTCCTTTTTCCCGTTTTGGATTTCCTGGAGATACGCTTGGAGAATGAATACTCGGCAAGGGCGCGGGTGTTAGGTGCAGAGAGAGAGAGAGAGAGAGAGAGAGAGAGAGAGAAAGAGGAAAAAAAAGAGAAGGGAGAGAGACGTGGATATAAGAAGATAGAGAGGGCCGAAGATTTATTTCCGAGAATTTTTGCTACCCAAAGTCTAGCTGCTTCTACTGCTACTGCTGGAGGTTTTCTGCGGGTTGAGGTTACGGGACTTTTCACTGCCAGAGATGTTTTATAAAATTTTTGGAAAATTCACTGATTTCGATGGAGTCGGCGATTTGTGGATGATTCAGAGCATTGAATTTTGACGATTCATAGTCATCAAAAACCTTTTTAATGTAATTCACCAAGATTGTATCTTGATAATTTTTTAAAAGTAATTATTTGAAATAATACAAAAATTGTATGAATCATGACGAAATTTTTTATCATAAATTTTCTTTTATTAAGATACGAAATAAATTTATAAACGCTAACACCTATTAAATATTCTTCCATAATATATAAATAATGTTTTCATGCATTTATAACAAAAACGAGCAGGTGCTTAAAGCCATAATTAATTTTATCCCATCAGTAACATTAACTAGGATATTAATCACTAAAGCTGAAGTATTACGCAGTATCGCGTGTCCAAGCCCATATTGATCTGCCTTTCAATCCCCAGAATGTACAGTGTAGATTCAACGAAATTCTGTAATATTGACCTCGGACGCACTATCCGGAAAATATATATTTCGATGTTCAATGCGTTTGACCACATTTCAGTGACTGGTTTGACTATCCCAAAATTATATATACACATACACATATAATATATATATATTTACATATAATATATTTAAGGTAGACATATATATTTCGAAGCGCTATATTTCAGTTCGGAGCATTATACCGTCAACTGTCTCGAGCTCGATGAAGCTAAGGAGATTAGCGCGTACCGCTCAGACGTTGCTACCACTTTACTTGTCGTCCTATCGCTTTAATCCTTGCTCCGACGATGTGTCAACGATTAGTCGGCCGTTACGTCGTGCCTGAAATGTTCAGCGGATGGTTTTCGCGTAATTGGATAATGGAGTAATCTTTGGCCTTCATGCATGAAAATCAGTATTGGTGTAAATACTTATCAGGTTTTTATTGGATCATTGAAAGCATCATAATTATTCCAGATACTCTTAAACACACAGAACTCTAAAATAGGAACTTTCATTTTTATATTCTCCAAATTTCTCTCTAATATGCCGGTTTAACATTTTCTCGAGACAGTTAACTCTTTCAGAATGAAATGGCAGATTTAGTGTGGGTATTGTCATATGTATTTCTTAAATTAATATGAAATCAATACATGACAAGTAGTCAATCGGCATGTGTCAATCGATACCATTTATCACTGGCTCGTCGAGTAAGTCAGTGTATCCGTAACAATATCTTTGTCGTTAAATTGTTAAATCTAGTGATAGTACGGGGAGAGATGCGACAAAATAAAGCGCACGCTGAGCGGCAAGAATGAAAGAGCAGATAAAAACGAGATCGAGAGTGGGAGAGAAAGAAAAGAATGTGAAATGCCACTTCGCATCGAGTTATTTCGGTCTGTGCGATGATTGGACTGCATGCTCCCGCCCGACTGCCTTCATTTATCAAAGCGTCACGAGCGAACAAAAGGATAGACACGTTTCTGCAGCAGCAGCGGTACAGCGAATCCCTTTTCATATTTCATCCTTCCTTCCTTTCCGACTTCGTGTACTCGCGCATCGACAAAAAGGAAGCTGTCCCTGCACCGCTAGTCTTTTCTTTCTTCGATGCAGTACAATGGATGTGTCGGTATTCTTTGAGGAGAGAAAGAGACGGAGAGGGAGAAAGAGGAGGTCTTCGATACGAGACAATTCCGATGTCTAATTCGATGTGAGAACGTTGACGCGCGACTTGGTTGTTTTCTTTGGGTGAAGGATGAGGCAAAGGAATTGCTGGACGTTTAAATTATTATTGGGAGCGGATGAGTTTTTTGGACTGATGTTGAGTGGAATATGCAGGAATTTTTTGCTCGTCTACCGAGAGTTACAGTGTTGCGTGCGATGTTTTTTAAAATTAATATTTGTTTCGTGTGTATTCAGATATTTCTCCTGTTGATTTATATTCGGATATCTCGTTGTGCAGGTTTTTCGGCTTTTCGTAATTGAATTTGTTTTTTTGTTGTAATAAAAGTTTATGAACGCATTCATATGTAATGTTTATTCATTTAGCTAGCTTTTTCGGAATACTATATACAATTTTCAATTTGCGAACTATTTACTGATGTAAAACGCTTTTGATCCTGGGTGTTACGCATATATATTTTTTTAACGAGTTGAAAGGAAGTCCAATATCAATTAGAACTGTAACGAATCCCATTCAAATGGTTATGCATCCAATTTTTCATTTCCACTCAGAGCGGTTCCGAAATCCTTCCTAATTGGAATACACCTTTGAAAATGAAAAAAAAAAATCTTTTTCGATTCATAACGTTTTCCCCAACGTTCTCTACTAGTCTCTTTCTTGATATCAACAATGGCTGTGAATCACGAAGACAATACGCTCCCCTTTAAAACTCCATCCCAAAGCCAAAAGGTAATTCACGCACCTGCTGCCAACTTTCCCGCACTGCAGTCATCAATATTCACGCGCGCGCATCAGCATATTCGGCCGATATGCGCAATTTTCTAGACTACGGACTCGAGGTACGCCCTGACGATTTTATTTCACTGCTGCAGCCGTATACATTCGCCACAGGCTCGATATCGTAAATTTTGCGCGAGCTAGAGAGGGATAAACAGGTGGACGCGGGGTGGCTCGTAGATCGTCGCCGTAGACTTCGGCGCGTCACTGCTCCATTGCGCACACACATACACACACGTTCACTCTCGATGGCAAACGAAAATACGTGACCTATCCGCTTGCAGGCCACTTTCCAAACTACGTCCCATCCCCCTTCGATAGCTTTAAAGCACGAGCGCGCGCATATATTTTGCCTTTTGATCGACGAGCTCCCCGAGTTGCCGGCCATTCGTTTATACTTCTGCATATGAGGAAGTTTCAGTGTGCAGGTATATTGTTTACTTGTCCATTTCTTTGCGTGGGTACTTTTTGCAGTGGGATTGCTCAAAATTAATAATCATTCGGCATCGTAACGATCTGTCGTAAAATTTGTGGGATATGAAGATTGATGCTTTTACTTTTGTTTGGATAAAAGAGATAATTATTTGGAATTGTATTTATCGGTTCATAAATTCGGAAGCAATTTGCTAAATAAAATATTATTGCAATATTAAATTGCCTTTAGGGATTCGTGAAATTAATTTTCCTAAAGCAGTACAGTTTAATTAGCCACATTCATTTTGATATCGAATCCTGAACTCTTTACAACCGGGCCAAAGTTGTGAGTAATTTCCTAATGCGATGAAATCTCCTTAAATAAATTATACTGCACAAAGCACTTTCGTATTACTAGAACAAGAGATTAACCCTTCATTGCTTCAGCTTACGATCATTAATTTCGAAATCTTAAGAAGCTCAACGTTCTCTCCTGCTTCCTTCGAATTTCCTTATTACGTTTCTAAAGGCCTCTTTTCGTGCTATTTCAAGAATATTCCGATCTCAATGTAGAGGCAGACAGTTGGCCTTGACTTTTAATTAAGTACGAGCAATTAAATATACAAATCGTCGATATTTCTTCTTAGGAAATAAATAAAATTACAGATTGCAACATAAAAGCTTAAATTTATCGCTTACAAACTTAAATAGAACGACTTTAAATAATATAAAAGAAAAAAAAGTTAATAGATTTTCAATAACGCACAAAGTTGGGACTAATTATAAAGTATGGGTTAACTGAATTGGCGAGAATTTTGAGCGCTAATTTATTAGTTAATTTTTTATTAATTTAAAAACAATATCCCTGTCTATATATTTTTAAAAGTTTAAAAGATGATTTATTAGGGGATTAATAAATAAGAGAGATAAAATTCATTATATTATTGGCTTACGAGGGTGTTAAAGTTCTACCATTACTACTGGACTGTTTTATAGACCGCATACTGATTAGTTAGATATAACTAAATAAATATTTGAAATTATGCAAATCCCAAATACAGGTGCACTTCGACTCACAAGTGAATATTTCAATAAACACTTTGAAAATTCGACTTTAAAAATTGACTGTTCCGAAAAAATTCTCTCACTTCAAAACTGAAATTTTTAAAAGTGCTATTGAAATATTCACTTGAAACTTTACCAGATGATAGATAATTTACAGACGTAGCGTGCCTGTATTTGGGATTTCTACAATTTAAAGCATTTTTTTTTTAATTAATACGAATTATTTACGTTTCTGTCGGTAAAGTGTAAAGCAGGAAATTTAAAATTTTAATTGAGTACAACACCCCCTTAATTTTTTAAACATAGTGACAACCCACATTGCCTTTAGATCATCATAAATTTCTGCAATTTTATCGTAGATTTTACTCGATTACTCCAGCATTTTTTCGTCCTAATAGATTGTAAAATCAGAAATTGGTCCATGCATAAAGTTTCTTTTAATTTATTTGTAAATAAATACTAAAAAATAAAATTCTTTTAGTATTTTTTGTTTGAGTTTAGTACAGAGGTATTTTTTAAATGGTTAATCATGAAACTGGAATAAGATTCTCAGAATTCTGGATGAAGGTTCCAATAACTCGGAAAAATCACGTTCCAGATAAAATATTGCCGCCGGATGTACACTTAATCAACGACCCCGAAAATCCTTCATACACTAACTTTAATGAAAAGCCGGTTATTATAAAAATGTGAGTTTCAAAGGGTTAAGACATATAACAGTCTAATTAATCTTAGAGGATTTTTTTTAAACTGTACATTTATTGAACAGGTCTAAAACTTCATCTAAAAAAAAAAGTGAACAAGCAATTTAAAAGAAGCTATTTGTCAGGTTTCAATCATGCCAAAGCATTCATTTCTGAAAAACATCGAAAAAAAAAGAAGCGAGGCGAGTCGAATTGGCGCTTGTATCTCACTCGGCGAGCGCGCTTATCAGCCTTCGCATTCCCGCTTCGCTCAGCGTTCCCAGTAACAGCAGCAGCCGATATTGTCTTGTGTGACCCAATCCGATGCTCCGCAATGTATATATATATATATATATATATATTTGTCTCTCGAGACGCTCGATGAATATTCAACGCTTCGTGAATTCAGCTACGTGGACAAGACACTGCATATATATATATACATATATATATACAGCAGTGCAGTTAGACGGTGAAAATTACTTTTAAAGTTGCGCCGCGCGAGCAATCTATATAGCAGCTCCTCGAAAATGATTGCAAAGTTTGGCGCAGATCTCATAACTCTACCCGTGAGACTCTTCCCCCTCTCATTCTCTCTCTCTCTGTCTCTCTCTCTCTCTCTCTCTCTCTCTCTCTCTCTCATCTCTTTATAACTTTTGGCTTGGCCTGGATCCCTCGGATGATCATTTATTTAATGGAGCGTCAAGGCGTCTGATAACTCCCTCCTTATCTCGATCTTTTTCAATTCCGTTGATGCGCGCTAGTTATGCCGAGAGATGATTGGGAATTAATTGCTGGGCTGGTACCCGTTTTCAGAGACCTTATACCGTTTTGAATTTATCAAATTTTCGGGGAATAATTAAACAATTTCACGATCAGGAGGAATACCACGGGGCCAGCAACGAGTGAACAGCACTCGTGTTATGCTGTGCATTCGGTACAAAAGTTTCTCGTTAAATATTTATAATACATTGCAAAGTGAAGCTATTTCATATCTTAGAGTTTAGTCATTGTTAGAATTACTCCACGCTCATGAATAAAACGGCATACAAATGCTACACAGATTCTTAAAAAACTTTTAAATATCTGTGGAAGTTCGCCTCGGAACATAATTAAAACTTCCCTGGAACAGCCAAATGGATGTTTATTGTCTATATGCATGGAGCTCGCATAATATGTCACGTAGTCAGTTTCAAATTATGTTCCAGAAATTATTCCACGCTTAATAATAGTTTGCCATTTTCATATTAAAGACCACTAAAGCATAAAATAAAAATGACAAGCTATATGTATATATACGCAGAAATCTCTGTTGTAAACGTGTGCAACGTCATAAAATTATTTTCCACATAATAAAATAGCCGCTCGCACACGCGTATTTAGAAGAAGTAATATATAAGATCACGATATCATCACAGCTCGTATTAATAAAGTCGGATAAAGCATATGAATGTATTCGATGCCTTTATTGCTCGCTCTCGCATTTACAGACATACGTACATATATAGAGAGGCGTCTGTAGACTTGCGCAGTGCAAACAGCAGCTGCAGAGACGTGATGTTGACGTAATTCATTCGCGGCTCTAAGGACTTAATTACTGCAGTTACTTCTCTCTCTCTCTCTCTCTCTCTCGCTTTTACTCGCGCTCTCGGTCCCTCCCTACGATTCTCACACTGTATGCATATGCATGTATGGGCATAAGCAACTATATATATAGGAATGCTCGCTCGTTCACACACACACACACACACACTGCATTCAATATGTATTAGAGTGGCTATATAAGACGTGGAGAGTATATCGTGTGTATATACATACACGATATACTCTCTCTCCATATATATATATATATGGTGTCCGAACAAGCGAAACATTATTCATCGCGAGGATTGGATTAGTTTAGCAAAATTACCGCGGCGGGGCAACCCAGCGGCTTGAGATACCGGGCGAAAGATAAGGGGGCGATCCCACCGCTCAAACAGACCGTAGAGAGAGGCAGAGGGCGAGAGAGAGAGAGAGATGTCAACGCTTGAGTGCAACGTGCTCCTATATACGGATATATTATATAGTACAGGTAGACGATCTCGTGGAGCTGTAACGACTATATGCGCGAACTTTTCCAAATTTAGAAGTATAAATTGACTGACGAACTATGGACGGATACTTTTGATATGAGTGTGAACGTGATACAAAATTTTGTTAGGTGGCTGGGGGTATGTATATAGGTTTGACTGATAAAGTTTGTCGATGGAGTGGTTGGAGATTCTTTGAGAGAAGAGAATTGAATAGCCTGACTTGAGATGTTTGCGAAAATGAGGAATGCCGGCTTAGGGATAAAAATTATTTAAGGTCCACATGTTGTATTCTGGGATAAAGGAATGTTTGGCGGTGTTTCAAATGATGCAGAATGAT
The DNA here is from genome assembly GCA_900490025.1 of Megastigmus dorsalis. NCBI lineage: Eukaryota > Metazoa > Arthropoda > Insecta > Hymenoptera > Megastigmidae > Megastigmus > Megastigmus dorsalis. The sequence goes on along the minus strand of UELU01118711.1, from coordinate 9,129 downwards.
GAGTTAATTTCAAGAATTTGATTTTTATATAATAGTTTAATTTTAGCTCCAATTATTCTACCTATTGTAGTTTTATGATATAGAATTAATAGTAATAGTTATTTTTGTTGTTTTTCAGGGTCTCGGTAACCTCATGAACACATTTTCCATCGTCAGATTGTCTTCCACGTAAGTATGCATAAATAACTCATTGTATTAAAAAAGTTGTATTAATGCATTTCTTGGTTAACATGATTCAATTTTAAATCTGTAGAATGTGGATGGGTTTGAAACTAGTGTTCTTGAATTTGAATGTATAAAATTGATTTTATTACTACATTTTATGTGATGTATTATATTTCCGACTTATTGGGTAACACACATTATAGACATTTGTTTGCTCTCATATTTTCAATATAGGACAATAATAGAGCACGCTCTATATATCAGTAATTTTACAAAACGAAATAAAATTACTGACATATAAAGCCTTTTATATAGATAGAATTATCTATTGTAATTATATTATATGAATAAACACGAACATTATTTCATTAAATTCTATTTTCCAGTTCAATAAGTGATTTCTGTTAATATTTCAATTACTGAGATTATAAATAAACGATTCTTTTAATTTCTGTACTGAATGGTACTAATGCAAAGACATAAAATAAATTAACGATTGATTAACGATAATAGATCACACTGACTTCAACTTCCCTACCATCTAATTTTGAATACTCAAGTAGCCAATTACTTAAGATTAACCTAATTATGTGTATCGAAAGCCCCGGTTGTTAGTCTGCGATGTCAATGTTCGATACATCGCATTTTCGGACGATAATTAGCGCGGATTGTTTGCCGTAACGTTCCGTATTCGATTACCATTTGCCGTATTAGCATATATGAATCTATTAGAGTATTCAGTTGCTAATCGCTGCTGCATAGACATAAAATATTTGCACTCGATAAAAGAGCAAGGAGTTATAATTTGCACTATCAAGCTATAAAGTTCGTACAAATAGTACAATATTACAAGTTTATATAGAAACCGAGTAGCTTGCACTTTTAAGTAAATATTATTAATTATTATATAGCCTGGATTCATTAAGGAGATTATAAAACAAGTTAGTATTAAATTACATTTTATAATATAAGAATCAAAGATTTTCAATTGAATTTTTTTTTTTTTATTATCGTAAGAGTAGAATGCTACACTTATACAGTATGAAAAATATTGTAGAGTGAAATTCCGTATTTGATCCTACAATAAAATAAAAAGCTGGGTAATTCTAAAACTTTTTCAGTGTATTAACCCTTACCATCTAGATCATGTACCAAATACTTTCATGTTATAATCCGTAATTCCTGTAGCTCGCAGAAGTAGTTTATCTTCACATTTCATTTTTCCTACCTAATAAAAATAACATTAGACATCTACAATACGATAACCACGCAGACTTTTTCCATCCATCAAAAATCCTATTCCTAAATTCGCACAGCAGGTAAATTAGAAATGTTCGGAATTCCGCAACCGATTACAGGCCATAAATTTCAATTAAACCTCAGCTTCTATCTGGTATATCCGAGTTTCGCTCGATTCCTCGGCAGCGCTTCGTGCCGCAAACACACACACACACACACACACACACACACACACACGAGCGCGAACGCGAATACGGCCAAGCTGCTCTCAGAAGCTGCAGCGGTCGAAAATTCCGGGGGATGCTTTTTAACAATCGCGCGGCGCCCTGGCACAAGGCCGCTGCTGGCTGGAAGTTGCCTCGGCTCTACAACCGCAATCTCGCGGTCCGCGAATCCGTGAGGCTTATGCGCGCACTGCAGTAACACCGGACCCAACTTCCCGACACGTTCACGCCATAATATGTATATACACGTGAGAGAGAGAGAGAGAGAGATAGAAAGCGGTTGCGCGAACTCGGATTTATGGAGTTTATATAAGCGCGTCTGTTCCGACACTCTGTACATGTGTATAAGCGCGCGCATTTGTTTGTACATTTCCTTGTTTGATTTTAGAATAGAGAGTAATTTAGGGATGCGATGAGCGGTGGGTAGCGCGTTAAATATTCAAGATTTATTATTTATCCTCGTCCGAAAATTACTCTTAACATAGGCTATAATTACTCTTCGACGATATAAATATACGATAGCAGCATTGTTTATTTCAACGCAGATTTTAATTAAAATTGTTAAAATCGTAGGATGGATAGTCATAAATAACGGAACTCTCCTCTCGAGCATATCGGTAAATTAAAATCGAATCTAAATAGAATACGAATAGGCGACCGCAGGATCCCGAGCAGCCGTATACATATATACAGAGGACGAACAAAACAAGGACACACCAAGCTCCAGCCAATTTTTCTTCTCGTTCCACACACCCACGCGCGCATTTAATTCTGCTCAATTTTTTCCGCCTATTCTTCATATATCGAAGGTAAATAAAGTGGCGTCGACCGGAACAGCGAAAAAAAAAAGAGGATGCAAGCTAGAGGGAATAGGAAAAAAAGGAAAAAAAAACAAAGTGCATCGCGCTTCGTTTATTACTGCGCGTCGTAAATGCAGCTACACACGTATGTATACGGCACGCAAACAAATGGAGGGAAAAATCAACGCGCATTGCGCGCGGAACAAACTTCTATTTGGACGCGTGTGTACGCGCTAGAGCGAGATATAGCGACAGAGAGTGAGAGAGAGAGAAAGAGAAAGGAAAATAGCGAGGTGAGGCTTATATAAACATACGGACAGTCGAGGGTGAGAAAGCGAGAGAGAGAGAGAGAGAGAGAGAGAGAGAGAGAGCGAGGAGGTGCGAGAGCGATCAATGGTGCAGCAGATCAACTCCGGTATATAGCTGCTATGTGCGCCACGCGTTTACCTTCATTAGCAACTCGCGCGCGACGTCCCCATCTCTATACCAAAACTCCGGGGAAATTTCGTCGCGCTGCGTGCCAGAGCCATATGTATATATATATACATATAGATACGGCTGCACGTGTGTGTACGTTTATAGATACATGGGAAGCGGGGACATAGGGTACGTCAGGTGCATGTATCTCGTTACAGTAGCCTCGCGCTCGCGCGGACACGTGTGTACTATGCCACGCGTGCACTGCATGTGCGGCTAATATACAGTTATATGGCCGTGTTCGATTCTGCACCGACTCCGAATAGTCGATACTTACATCGGGGCTCTTGTGCACAAATTAAATGAATTCGGTATAAGCGTGTTAAGGCTAAAGCTTTTCTGCGGGAAGTGCGTATAGCTGGCGCTGTTGAGGTTTGAATGAACAAAAAAAAAAGAAAGCTACGGTTCGGGTATGGAGTAGCGAGGATTTTTGTAATTAAAATATGGAATGTTCCTTGATGATAATGAATGGAACAGAACGATAGAGAGAAAAGTAGAAAGAAATATAGAAAGAAATAGTCTTTGAGTTAATAGCAATCAAGGGAGTGCATCGGGCATTTAAACAAAATACATTTTTTTTTTAATAATACACGGAAAACCCAAGTGCTTAAGTAATATAGACAACACACTTCCTATCAGTGTGTAAAATCTGTGGTACAAACGTGTACTTTTATCACAGTTGCTTTTAAAAAAGTTCTTCGATTCTTAATTTCTTAAACTAAATTACAACTGCCGGTGCCAGCCGCGCACAGCCGCCGCATACAGTCTCTCGAGCTCACGTCTTCAGCCCAGCGCTATCTGCTTCTATTCTAGAATTTCAAGGATGAGCGTCGGTGGCGGTGCATACCCCTCCCCCCCCCCCCCCC
>UELU01118708.1:0-31695 GCA_900490025.1 Megastigmus dorsalis | reverse complement strand
AACCAAATATCTTATTTTTATCTTTGCAAAGTTAAAAAAGATGATGGATGTAAAATCTTTAATAAAAATATATTATGCCTTATTTCATAGTATAATCAATTATGGAATCATTGCTTGGGGCGGCGCATATAAAAATAACTTACAAATAATTCAAAGTATCCAGACTAAAATATTGAAAATTATAAATAAAAATCGATTTCCTGAAATTAATGTACCTTTAAACATCAGTCAACTGTTCATGCTAGAGTCAATTATCTATCACTATGACAAACTTAAAGAAATCTATATTAAAAATATCTCTAAGACTAGGAATAAGAGTATCATTCTTCCTAAAATAAAGAAAGCAATTTGTGATAAAAATAGTTATATAGTTGCAATTAAAACTTACAATTCCATGCCATTAGAATTAAAAAACTTAAACTTAAACAAAGAAAATATAAAAAAGAAAATAAAAAATTTTATTACTGTTGAGTAGTAATTAGTGTCAAATGTTTATAAAGTATCTGGACTTCTATTATCTGCTATATATTTTTATAAAATGTGATGATTGAAATGTTTCCGAATTAGTTTTAGTTTATTTTTAAGATTTTAGTTATAAGTTTTGTTGTATTTTTTTTATACCAGCCTATGTACAGGTAACATTGCTTACCTATTATAGGATTTACTTTGTAAATTATCTGGTTCAATAAATAAATAAAATAAATAAATTTATTAGTGAAATAAATATAATTTTCATTCTTCAGTAGGTGGTTGCTTTAAATGTTTTCTGGAGCACGTGACACGCGTATTCCGGACGTAGCAATTATATTTTACTGCCCAAAGTTTTTAAGAGCATATTAAAATACAAACATAAAAGCGGTTTTCGATCAAACTAATTTCGTGCGCTCCCTTTATTACTTGAGAAAGTTAAGATTTGTTAGTTTGAAGTTCTGAAGGTCTCGCTAAACTTGGGCACATTCCACTGAACTATTAAAGTATCCATTCGAACGTAAACATAATAATTGATAATATATTGCATATTATATTAGCATAGTATTTATTATTTTTAAGTTATAGCTATTGGTAATGTTTTTATTATTGAGTTTTATTTTAATGGTTTTTATTGATTTTTCTTCTTCGATTGCTATTATTCGTTGAAACGGAGAAGTAAAGAATAGAGTTTCTATTTCAATCAATTACTGCATTCGAAAGTAAAATAATAATAAATAGACATGGAGGTAAAACTTTACATGAATAATTGGAAAATAAATAAAAAAAATTATTAACAGCGCAATTTTGTTCTTAGACCAGATATACTGTTACTTCTTAATAATAGTATATTTAAAACCATCAATATTTTTTTTGTTGAAATGACTGACCAAACAAATTTTAAGTAAGCCAATTAAAAGAAATTTCTGACGTATTGTGAAATTTAAAATATATATATATGTATAAAAACAAAATAACTAAAATATTTCTGCAGCTATATGGTCATCGTTAAAAATCGTAACAAACAAAGAACTCATCCAATGTGACAGTCTATATGAAAGTTTATACGATGCTTTTGAAACAATAAAATGCCTTTTGCTCTATAGTTGTCGCGAACGAACAAAATGCAGTAAACAAATTAAAATATTATATTTCCAAAATTCGTCAATGAATAATATCTACAGAAATAATCTTTCTATAACTAAAAACTATATAACGCACTAAATTTCAAGTAAATATAACCATAAAATGTACATTTTATATATAGTTATAGATGAAAAATACAAGCGCAGCTAACTAGAGTCAGGACATATATTAGCATTATTATTAGAAACACACAAAGTCCCGTATATACGTATCATTACCATTTCGCATTTCCAATATTTACGGGAGAAAAGTCTTTGCGGCAGAGAGAGAGAGAGAGAGAGAGAGAGAGAAGCCACACTTGGCCATGGCAATTACGGAATTTTTTCAACATTGTTTTTACCCACATGCCGCACGTACGAAGCCAGCAGAGTCACGAGTCGCGCAACAGCACGAAAAACCAGCCGAAGAAACAAGGCTGACACGCGTGTGCTTCGTGCTCTCGGGAAAAAATAAGAGAAAAAAAAGGAGGCGAGTGAGAGAGAGAGAGAGAGAGAGAGAGAGAGAGAGAGGAGGCGAAAGGCAAGCGAAGCTGGAGCGAGCGGGAGAGAAAGAAAAAGGCGCGCATCTTGGGCGACACTCGCAGGGATATTGCACGAAGGAAAAGCGAAATGGAATTTTCTTTGAGAGAGTAAGAAGGGTATAGTGGAAGCTGAAGGAATGCTCTCGTACTGGTCGCATTGTCTTTGAGCCTTCTCTCTCTCTCTCTCTTCTCTAACTTTAATCTGCTTTTCTTACTCTTTCCTCGCTCCGCGTACTCTCCTCTTCCTTTTTTTCCTTCTTACTTTATTCCTTATTTCGCTCTTGTACCGTCTCTTATTTGATTCGCTCGACAGGAATCTATTGCCCGATCGAAGCGAACACGCGACTATGCTCCATCTCGTAGTCTGTGTAAAACATGTATTGCTTTTGATCATTCATTTTTATCGAGAAGAAATCTTTACACCGACATTATATTAAATAAATGTTTTCAATTATCTAGACTCTTTTTCTTAGGCTTCCACATCAATTTAGCTTTGCATAAATTATTTCAATAGACGATTTGCACGGCAATGGAAGAATTATCCGAAACGGGAGGGAGAAAGAGAAAGAAAAAAGAACGATAAAGCTAATCCGATCATTGAGCCTATCAGGAAAATTTCAATGGCAATTGGTTGCTGAATGAAAAGCTCCATCCTCCTTTCAGCGAGCATCACCCCCCCCCCTCTCTCTCGCTCTCCTTCTCTCTCTCTCTCTCTCTCTCTCTCCTCCTTTAAAAACTCAATTCCGCTTCTGGAAGCATATCGGCGATCTAATTGATCTTTCGCAAGCTCTTTTTCTCGTCCTTATATTGACTTCATTTTAAACTCTTTTTCTTTCAGCTTTGGGTACAGCATCGGTGGAAAATTTATATTATATTTGCTGTGCATGTTTTTCATAGATCGTCCAATATTACACGTAAATTAATTTTTTACTTCTTGAATTATGAAGAAATTCATTTTTCTTTTTTCACGTATTTTAAAGACAGATCAAGATCTCCTCTATAGAATTATTCAATCAAATCATCAACCATTTCAAGATTAAATATACGATTCAGCTTGTTGAACTTTTGCAATAATGAAGGGAGAGAAAAATTACGGAGATGAAATGGTAATAAGGGCGCAGAAATAAGAATAAGTAAAGTAACAAGACGTGTAACGAGAGAAGAGGGAGCAAAGAAACGGCTGTGGAACTAGCGAATACCCGTTAACTAAGACTAATTGATAAACAAGACGTGGCCTTAATTTGGGGAACCCGTTGAGCTTTGCTTGAAATTGTTTCGAATTCCACAAGTCGGGTTAACTAGGGAACACAAGTTTTTGCTGTTTCACATGCTCGAGGAAATTTATTTTTCTTTTTCCCGATCGCCGTGCTTAATTAATCACGAAATTCCCTAGGACTTTGGTTTTGTTTCATTCTATTCGTTTCATATTGTCATTGAAAAATGTAATCGAAACCTACATCGTCACAAAACTTTACCATAAAAAAAAATTAATTCAAAGTATATGTTTAAAATTAACAAATTATGATTAAACTTAAACGCGAAATTCAAATAAATATTGTATTAGCCGAACCGAACAAAATCGATAACTCATCATAAAATACATTGTACACCCACTAATAATACAAAGACGCAAATTATTCAGCGCGAAGTATATCTGGAATGAAACAAAAAAAAAAAAAAAAAAAAAAAACGACGAATGTACGCTGACACATAAAACCTTTTTAGGATTGCATCCCGATGCGTGATCGATTCGAAACGACTGATGGAGCTCTCTCGCGCGAGCTTTGGTGCATTGTCCCCATCTAGCTCGTCCGTGGTTTTTCGACGCCCGTCCGCGCCTCCCGTCACCCCGCGCACCAAAAGTTTGCCGCCGGCCCCGCCTCCCTCCACCTCCCCTCCTCCCCATTCAACCTACACACACGCACGCACACGAAGCTTTTACGAGCATGTAAATTTTCAAAATTCCCAATTTGCACACGCACTCGCAGCCGGGCGGCGCGAATCCTGTGTGCAGTGCACCGTAAACGTGCGTAAGCGCGCTGCACGGGCGAGCCTATATATCGCACAGTCAATTATAAATACGCCAGGCCAGCAGATAAGCGCAGTAGCAGCAGATATATGTATATATATATATATATATTATATACATGTATGCGCACTACACGATTACGCGTAAAGTGTGCGCGTGACATTGCCAGAGAGCGCGCGAGCAATAACTAAGATCTACGCTCGCTGCAGGCACGCGGGAAGGTGCGATATATATATGTACGACACGAGCGCGCTGCAGCCTAGAATTTTAGCCAGTTTCAAATGTGGCTATGTAGATGTAAATATATATAGGTGTATGTTTCGTGTACCGCTGAGAAGATCATCGAGTAAATGATTTTGTACAGCAAGTTGCATCGTAGATTAGAGGGTGAAAGGAAAGGCGCAGTTCAAACTTTTTCTCTCTATGTAGCGTACGTCCGCTTTTTGCGCCGCTCACACTCGATCATCTCGTTCGTCGTTATCAACCATCGCAATCATCGCCGTCGCGCCATATTCAACCCGATGCTCCCTCGCGCGCACAAATGCGAGCCTCGCCGCGAGATTTACGCGTATATATAATCGTGAGCGAGGGGTACCGCGCACCGGGGGCCTTTCACTTTTTGACGCATGGCGCGTCGGCGAATATAAAACGCTCAGCGCGCCTTTTAATAACGTCCCACTGCCGCGTTCGGCTGGCGCCTCCAATCCCTTGCGTAGCGCCTCGCCACTTTTCTTTAATGCAATCGAGGAGGGAGAAAGGGGGGCTGGTATAACTTGAGCGCGCAAACTTCTCTCATTGTCAGGGGGGGGGCGCGAGGTAGGGAGCATAAATTTCGCGGACGAGCCGCCGACGCGGTATAGCTTCGAGCCGAGCTCCTGCTCTTTTACTTTCGAATATATTCTTTTCTTTTCTTTTTTTTTTTCTTTTCTTTTTCGTTATACGACCCGCGAACGTGTCGCGGCTTGGAAAAGTGAAACGTGAATTAAATGATAATGACTTTATGAGGGTACACTTGATGAAGGTGCGGTAAGTGTATAGGTCCATGCATATGGAAATTTCGGTACTTTGAATATTAACGTGAGATATTTATACATATTTATTACCGAAGATAAAATGATCAACCTTTAACGATGCTTCAGACTGCAGTACTCGAACTGTCCGCGGAATAATATTTTATGCAAAAGTACCTCGAGTACGTATAGCGCAAAGCTTTAAAATGAAAATATATACCATCCCGTTTAAGGATGGAAAAGCTACCCTACCATCTCCAGCCTGTATATATATCTAAGACTTGAGTGCAAGGAAACGAGGCGGCGGCGGGGGAAAAAAATCCTTGCCGTTCAATCAAAGGCCACTCAGTAGTCCGTGGAGTCTTGCGCGGCATTACAGCGAATGCGCTAAATGCAAGAAATTGCCTCGGTAAATCTTATTAGGGTTGGAGGGGGAGGGAGGGAGGGAAAGGGGTTAGAGAGGCATTGTGTATTCGCGCGCGAGGAGAGAACTCCTTCGTATCTCCTCTCTCCTTATCAGTCTTGCCTTGTCTGCTCGCGCGCGTATACTCACTCCCTTTCTCTCCCTCTCTCCCTCTCTCTCGTACGGTTTTCATCTCACGCTCACCGCGCCGTACACTCGTTGTGTAAAAGCGACCTTGTTCTTAGGGGAGGGGCAGCTCCCGCTTCTTCTTTTCCCTCTTATACAAGGGGTTTTATTTCTCGACTAAGGTGCAATCCGTCATAAAAATGGCGGATGGCAGGTAGGCCGCCTATGCAGCAGGAGCAGCCGCTGCACCACCGCTCCAGGGACCTCGACTTTACAAGGGAATTGTTTCTCGAGACTGGTCGACGCGCAAAGCGCAAGAGAAGCAGAGACAGAGCGAGAGAGGGAGGAAGAGAGAGAGAGAGAGAGAGAACTGCATTGCGCTCCAATATTGTTTTCTTACTGCTCGTAAAGCTTCTGCCTCGTTAAAGAAGGATCACAGCACCGCGGCCGCCGACCAGCTATAGCTCACTCTCTCTCTCTCTCTCTCTCTCTCTCTCTCTCTCACTCGTCTCCCCATCTGCGCGCATACGTTGGCTCTCTGCGTTCTGCGTAAAGCCTTTCCGCGAAAAGCTTGCTGGACGCCTAGCGAGTGCAGCCGAGTTAGTTGAAAGCCGGTGTATGGAGGCTTGCCATGGGCAGCGTTGCATCTCGTCATCGGCGAGGTTTATTCTCTGAATAAATATCGTTGAGTACTTTTCATTTTTAATTGACCCGCAGTCCTGATGAAAATATTGAAAAACTGACAAGGTAGTTTCTTTTTTTTTATTACGAGGAAAATGGTATACTTAAAAGCGGTCGGAATAGAATGACGTCTATAGAGGAAGACTGCAAAACCTATATATGCTGTCACTCAAAGCACAAAAAATTATAAAAACATTTGGTCCAATAATTGACGGGATAAAAAAAATAAAAGATTGATTAAAAATTAGCTGTCTTGATGTATTCGTCTATTTCTACTTCGGTGTATATTAAATACAAGAAGAAATAAATAATATCTCGGTGTATAACCTAAGTGTACACTAACCTCGTTGTTTTCCTTGGCAAATCCGACCGCTGCGTGTATTTATATATTCGTTCTTGTTTGTAAATACTTTATCTTGCACTATGTTAGCAACTGTCATTGAATATTATAATGTTATTTTACTCTGTTACTTCTCTCTTTCTTCACTTTATCTAATCAACTGTAGCGTCTAGACACCTAAGTATCTCTCAATAGAATCTATTTCGGTTACTTTCGGAAATATCCGGCTAAGCTCGGTAATTTCACACTCTCTCTCTCTTCTCTATGTTTTTTTATCTGTCCTCGCTTATACTTACTTATCTCGAAGCAGTATCATCGCGGTTAATGAATATTGTCGCTGGATTGTTTAGCATTCAAATGAGAGGTGACGTCAACGAATATACATATCGCTTTAGGATATATTATATACAGCACCACGGAGTCTCGTAGCGATTTTATGTGTGCACTCGCGCGTTCGTCAAATTCGCAAGCACATTCCAGCACACAATCGTTTAAGTTATTCGATACTCGATTCGACTGAACCTTTCATTTTTTTTTACAAAAAGAAATTATGTATCTGCGCGCACTCTTCGATTTCAATTATACTATTCCTTTACTTCAATTTTAAAATATGCTTATTATTACAAAAAAGAATTGCGTTATCGTTTTAGGTTATGTGAAACTAATTTATATAATATCAATATTATATCTGTATATATAATGCCAAGTTACACTGTCAAACAATTAACACACTTCGTTTTCAAGCGAGTAAAATCATGCTCGCAACTATACCCAAAAATGTCATATTATAGTAATTTTTAGGCTGCAACAGCAAATAAATAAAGGGTTAAAATATTTTGTCCGCAGGTCTATCGCTGGGCGGCGGCCTGATAGTGTTGGCCTCGGCCCTGTCCGAGGCCTCCTGGGACATGCCGCAAAAGTACAGCTACTCGTCATCCAACAAGTCCGAGGGCACGGCTCTGCCCAATTATCAGTACGGCTGGTGTCTTCAGCTCTCCGGTCTCGCCCTCATCCTATCCGAGCTCGCCGCCCTGCTCACCATGTCGGGCTACATGGCTCGCTTCCCCACCGTCGAGGACATGGTAACGACTGCAATGCCCTATATATACATACATACCCATACACACACACACACACACACACACACACACACACACACACACACACACACTTATACGTATATATCTTGCTAATTGTTGCGCACGTATATACTCGAGCACGAAATCAAAGTTAGCCGGGGCGTGTGTAATTAAGGCCGCTCGATTATCATTGCCTCGGAGATAAGGAGAGATAGAATACAGGCCATCTAGTACCGGCTGCTGCTGTTGCTGCAGGCACAATATTGTCGAGCTTGGGTTTTCAACGCGAAGAGGAAGCGGCGCCTCGGTTCCGTTGCGCACCTCTCGAGCTCGTTGTTCGCTTCTTTTTATGTTCCCTCGCCGGCTTTTGTCGATTTTCCGGCCGCTTGCTTTAACGAGATTTTGTAATTAACTGACTGCGTGCAGCGTTGGGGTTACCTTGCTATACAAGCCGAGAGTTTTAAAGCTGGTTTGTAAGCATTTTAAGAGACTGAATTGTTTACAGATAATGTTGTAGTTTGCTCGTATTTCGTGGGTTATTATTTTATTGGGTTTACATATACTTTTCTCGAGTTACTTGAGTACTACAACGAAACTGACATTACCTAAGATTTGTACCAGCTGGAAACAAATAGCTTTTCGAATATTTAAAATTTTTGCACTCTATTAGAATTTTTTGTCTTTTCGTCCGACGGTTTTTGCGCGCACAGACCAGAAAATATTCTCCGCCTACTGCATTTTTAAACAGACCGTGGAAGTTATTGTTTTATGAAATGAACTTTTTTACCATTAAACATAAAAAGAGCGCGACTGCATAGAGAGGCAGACTCGCTAATGGAAGTGCTATACGCAAGTTTCGGATTTAAAATTTAAAGCTGTCGTTAAAGCAAATTTTATTAAAATATTAAAAGTTTGTCCGTACTTTTTACGATTGCATTGTAATTTCGAGGAAGCTTCATTCCAATAAAATACTATACGTACAATCTTCTTAGTATGATGATCAAAATTCTTTTGTATTAATTAAAAAAGAAAAGCGACCGGCCGTCCAGCTCTCTGTTAATTCAAAATTTGCATATACTTTTTTACTTTTCCTGCGCGTTTCTCGTTTCACTTGAGTAATGTTTTGAGTGTGACTACTAAGAGTTGAAAAATTTTCCATAGTTAAGAGAAAATAGCATAAAAATTATTTTGCATTTACATTTGCTTTCTCTCATGCTCCATATGGCCTCTTCTGTAAATAAAAGGGTTTTACGCGCGGAAATAGCAGTTTTATGTAACGTATGAGGTTAGCTGAAGAGAATTTTTAATAAACTCGCAGGTACGAGTGATGGTGCCGGGGGCTGAGAGAAAACTGCGCGAGCAGCGCGGCATCAGTTCAGAATATCTCGTGAGAGCCCACCAGAAATCACCAGGACCCACTCCCTGCTCTGCCGTCAATCAACCTACAAAAGTTCAAGGTACTTGCGACAAAATTTACTTAATATTTATTTAACAAGAAATAAATTCTATATTCTTAATTAGATAAAGATATTTGAAATTTTTCTCCATTCCTGAAAAATTACATTTCTTTAGAAAAGCTTTATTAAGTTTAAAATTAAATTTCAAAGATACAGACGCTGCAAGAATAATTACAAGAAAAAACATATAATTAAGAAGAATTTTCATTCAAAGTATTTAATTAATATAGTTTCAAATTCTGATAAAATGTTATAGCAAGTTTTTGAAATTTTATATCTTTTTATAACATTTTGTAAACTATTATATCAGTATAAACTAATTATTTTCAAAACAGTATTTTCAAAACACTGTTTAACATCGTTATGATATAAACACGCAGATACGAGTGATACTTTTACAAGTTCCCTTTAAAATTTAATACTAACTTATGTTTCCAATCAAACTGCGGAAATATTTATCATCGTTACATAAAATGGATTTAATTACTCTTAACATAAAATAGATTTAATTAATTAAATGCATAATAGCTGTTTAATTAACTCGACACGAAGCTGTTGTAACACGGGAAAACAATCAGTAGAGACACGAAACATACGGCATACACTGCGTACACGTAGTTAATCACAACGAAATATCTGAAATTTCGTGAAAAATAAGTAAATAATAAATAAATTCTAAAAGTGCGCAACGTTCCTCTCGCGATAACTTATATTATATTGCCGTTGCGATAAATATAATATACACGCCGATAATAACTCGTTTTGTTTTATCCCGCAGGCACAACGCGACTGGCCGAGGAGGGCACGTCGCTCCTCTGCAAATCAGCCCCCGACATCTGCGCCTCGAATCCCCAGTCGGCCATCAGCTACGTGGACAAGGCCGACCTGTCGCACATGCTGCCCGCCTATCCGGAAACGAAAATAATCGAGCCCCGTTTCGCAGCGCCGGGCTTCCCCGACAAGGCCGACCAGAGCGTCGTCGACTCCCGCCTCAGTGGCTTCGTCGATAAGGAGGGTCTCATCATGGACTCGCGCATGCTGTCCGAGTCCCGGCAGAACGTGATAGCCTTCGCCGAGGCGAAGGAGCACGCCAGTTGCCAGGAGCCGCCCGCTCGGTTCAGCGACTTTCCCCCACCGCCTCTCGCCTTACCGGCCGAGCAACAGCAACAGCTGCACCAGACGCAGCAGCAGCAGCACCACCAGCAGCAGCACCAGCAGATGGTACAGCAGCAGCCCCCCTTAGCGTTCGCCGATAAGGAGCCGCTCAACTTTACCGGCGAGCAGCAAGCTCAGGCGGACTCGTTGCTGGACGCCCCCTACGGCTACGACACGCGCTACAACAGCCTCGCCGGTCAGACGGTCCCCATCACCCTCAAGCATCACCACCATCAGACCAACGCCACGGTATCCGCGATCCAGTCCTCCTCCTCCTCCTCGCCCCAGTACATCTACCAGAACTTCGGCACGATACACTCGGGCATGCTGAGGGTCGCGGAGCCCGGCACCAGCTCCACCACCAGCTCCAACTGCTCGAGCCAGCGCAGCATGACCCTACAGAATCCCAAGCGCAAATCGACCGCCAATGCCCAGATAGCCCAGAACACCTTCAGCACCCTCGAGTGCGAGAGACGCAGACGAGGCGGCGGAGGCGGAAGCGGGGCCGGCGGAAGCGGTCTGCCCTCGAACGCGGCCGCCGCTGCCATGGCAGCCGCGGCCAAGGCGAACTTCTGCGCGGGTAGCGCGGTATGACCACCGGCCCAGCCTCCGACGCCCAGGTAACTCCGGAACGAGGAGACCACGCTGTGAATGGCTGCGGTGCAGGCGTGAGTCGATCGGTGGCGGCGCGCGTAGCGGCCGCTCTTAAACTGTCGGACCGGGGATCGGATCGAGCTTTTCCCGTGAACCTCGAGGATTCGATGGGACATTCTTGGAGCTCATGATGCGCGGGTTGCGAGTTCTTTTAGGTCGTCTCAGGTAGCAGAAAACCAAGGAGTTATCTTACATT
The DNA here is from genome assembly GCA_900490025.1 of Megastigmus dorsalis. NCBI lineage: Eukaryota > Metazoa > Arthropoda > Insecta > Hymenoptera > Megastigmidae > Megastigmus > Megastigmus dorsalis. Next base: position 20,431 of record UELU01118708.1, on the reverse strand, counting down.
GTTGATTGTGATGATATCGTAATATATACGTATGTTTAGTATACGGGATTGATGGGCACTGTGACTTTTGTATTATCGAGGGTCTTTTGACGCTGTGTTATAATGTTTTTTATGAATCGTCATAAAATATACAGTTGGTACGGTCGGTAAGGATACTGTGTTAACGCTATTGAGTGTGTAACGAGAAAGATCTCCGCTAACGCTGTAAATGTTTCAATCTTTGAAAATGGAGTCGATATAATAATGGTGCAGCTTCTTGGATTACCAAAAGACTTTCAAGGATAGTTAAACAGTACTGTTTATCGGCAAAGTAATATTAAAAGTGAGTCCTAAAGAGTAAAATATAGCTGATCATCAAGGAAATTATTATTCAAATTGGCTCTTCAGTGAGATAGAAGAAAGATTGGGTTTTATTTTGAGTAGCTCTATTTTCAATAGAAAAATGAAACATAAGAGGACAACCTCTTCTGGTATCGTGTTAAAATCGAGCAAGATCTAGCAATTCGTATAATCTATATTTAAATTGATTTATTGAGTTTCATAAATTACAATAAAGTTTTCGAGGAGTTTGACGAATTTTTATACATAGCAGACTGAGATTTCTCAACGTTGTTTTTATAAGAGTAGACAATTTTTTGGATAACCTTTGGTTTTGTGCTAACCGAGTTGTTTAATTGTTAAAGAGAAATTTATAATGTTTTGATCTCAGTGGGTGGATTCGATTGGAAGACTGTGACTTTTGTACATAAGAAATAGCGTATTTCATATGCATGAATACTAAAAATATATTATATATATAAATAAACGACTGCGTATCGCTAATATACAAAAACACACTCGGCATTCTTATATAAGTAAAGATCTTATATAAGTAAAGATATTTCGTTCGACCCAAATCTGCCGAAAGAAGGATCGTTATGTGCTTTTGTATATTGCTATTTATTGTACATGCTGTTGTTCGATTCGAGTCTGACACATTTGCCTGAAAACAGAATTTAGGGTAATTCGCGCAAAAAGGTCAGGCTCGAATCGGCGAATGTCTGGAGGCGCACGAAATGTCGTTGGCGTTACTTCGACTTGCTGTTGAAAACAATCTTAAATGATAACTTAAATAAATTTAAAAAAAGAAAACGTAAAAGCCTAAGCACGTTGACGATGTATAGCTAATCAAAGAAAGTGTAAACCGAAACCGAAGTTTAAAAAATGTAGTCGATATAAAAAGTAAACATTTTTAGGTGGTTGATGTAGTTAAAGAATTAATCGACATTTGTAAAGTTTCGAGTATGGGTTCCGAGAGTTTGACTATATTGCCTGCAGGATATAAGGAGAAATTTATTTACGTGGCTGCGAATGGTTCCTGAACATATCAAATCGAGTGGCAAGCGCGAATAACCAAAGGAAAATTTACATTCACGGAAAAGCTTAATGACTCAATGTCGATTATCTATAATCCTTTTGCTGGTGATTCTAAACGCTAATTTTTCTTACAAAGCCGGAGAAGAATCGAGAATTAAGAAAGAACTGTTTTCATACAACAAAAAAAAAGTACGACGTATAAAAGTATATGAATAAAAACCACTGATATCGACATAAAAAATGAGACAAGCATTTGTCATATGTAACGCTCGTAGTTAAATGTAATAAAGTGTTTCTTTTATAGCAAAATCAAGCAAATTTATTTACCATACATTTGTGACATGAAATGATAGTCCTAGAAAATCTGAATTTTACCAAATTTCCTGCTTTAATTTCTACCTATTATTTATTGTTTAATCAAATTTACTGACAGCAATCAAAAAACACGTTCAATTGATTTAACTGAAATGAAAAAAAAATCAATACTTTTTGTCTGCAAGTTTGAGCGCGTTGAGCAAAGGTGGCGCCAGCGAGATCAAAAATGGTGGAGAAAATCCGTCGGTAATTGGAGTTTACGATAACGCGCCGCCAACTCCGCTTGCGGAAAGGCTAATGTTTAATTAACGCCGCATAATTGCTCGGCCAATTAGCGGTTGCCGCTCAATATTAATCTGCGATTTGAATTCATTTCAATGCGTTTAAATTTTATTGAATGCATAATCGACACTTGAAGCAATTGCGAATGCAGAGCTCGTATGTTGTATATTTACAAGCGGAGACGATCAGCATACTTTTAAGATTCAAATTTCTTCTATGTGCTGCTTCCGCTGCTACACCCTTATCGCTATTCATGTTATCGGTGAATTTTTGCTGACGCCCGGAATAATAAATTATTGCTTTCGTATATACCAAGTGGTCTCTCCCCCACCCTGTACATTAATTATTATTGATAAATGAATATTCATCATGCTCAATGAGCTTATTATTTTCTTATCGTATATGAGAACATTTTTTAAAGAAATAATATAAACATAAAGCTATTAACGACAATTCAATGCTACGATTTTTCTTTGTTTCATTGTAGTTATCAGCTATTGCCGAAATAAAAAATAAAATATTGAATGTTTATGGAGTAGTGGTTGTTAAATTTATTAATGCTAATTTTACTGTTTATTATAATGATTAAAAAAATAGTAATAATACTAGCCCCCAGAAAAATTGTAATGCATTGAAGTAGTAATAGTCGAATATAGAGAGACACTGATTTTTAATAACTGTCTAAACTGTTCCTATCAGTAGAGGTGTCATTATCATTTTAAATTAAATATTTTTTTAATGGTATAGGGCTCGTACCTTTCTTCTAAATACTGCATTTTTTCCAATCTCATATTTTTAATCATTCTTTACGACTGACTGTAAAAAAGAATAAATATATTGCACTTTATCTTTCTTTGTTTTAAGAGGCTGCAGTAGCTAAAAACGAGCTTTTTGTTTCGCTTATATCTTGATGTATTAATAATAAAAATGAATATTTAGAATTGAGCGGCGTAGAGCTCGATATAATGTATCATCTTGTACAATATGAAAGTGATTTGATTTGTCGTTTTTGCAAATAATTGGAAAAGGTAAGAGGTGTTTATGCTTGAAAAGTTAACCTTAAAATTATGTTCATACTTACTAATGCTTATAACTTTTTATATTGATAATTTTGAGTAATATTTGGACTTGAGCGGCGTAGTGCTCGATATAATAAAGCATTTTGTACAAGATGAGGTCTATATGAGTTATCGTTTTTCTATATAATTGGAAGAGAGTAATACTAAGGAGGGAAGACGCTACTGCATCCCCTTAACTAAAAATCGGAATTCCTGTCATATAATCTAGCAAGAATTAAATAGTTAACAGAGTGAAGTTAGAAACTAGGCGTCAGGTGATAAGCGTTAAAAGTTAACTAAATTTCTTCAGCTAATTTAGAAAATCACGAAACTCATTTGAAAAAAGTTTCTTATTTTAAATTATTTTAGTATTTAAAATTTTTCTTATTGCATACCAAAAAGGGGCAATACCTATATGTCTACTTATTTTTAAGAACATACTATCCTATGTTATATCAATATGCATTTCGTATAAAATTATAAAAATAACTGTTTCTACTTTTTTTAAAGCTTATTGTAATTTTCAGAGATATAATAAGAGTAATAGTTATTTAGTACATTGTATATAAAAAATACCTGTTAAAAAAACCTGTTAATAATTAGATTTTCTTTAAACTTTCTCAAGTATTGTTATGAAATAACTATCTTTCTACAATAAATAAACAGTAAAACAAGAAAAATCCGCAAAATCTCGAAAAGTCAAGTAAAAATAACTTGACAGCTTCATAAACACGAGGCGATTCGACATCTTTGAGCAGCAGCAGCTCTCTCTCCTCTCTCTTTCCTTCAATCTCCCGAATAAATTCGCGTCAAGCAGAGATCGCTCTCCATCGCTGCACATACATCAGCCGCAGCGGCGCGCGGCGGTTCATCGTCCAAAGATCAGACGACGGGCCGCCGCAACTCGTGCTTATCGATTGCCGAGAGGCGTTGCACCAACATATCTATACGCATACAATATGTATACATGTATACATATACACACACGCATGTCAGGTCGTTCACGAGCACACACGTCTTGCCGAATTATCATCGGTGTGAATCAGCCGTCCCTCCCGCGTTTGACTGACGGCGCGAAAATTGCCGAACTTTCGACTCGCGAGCTGCTGCTGCTGTTGCTGCGATGTAATGTTGCTCCTCGCGTTACGTTATATACGATTATGGGAGCGACGAAAAATTCCGTTTCTTCCAGGAATCAGGATAAGACTTGTGTGCCGAATTCTTGACTCTTTTTTTTTTGTTTCGGAGCACATGTAAGCGATACAGTCGTGTTTTATATTTTTATACAGTTATACGATGAGAACAATTTTCTGGTTACAACTTTATAGCCAAACTCGCTACTCTATCTACTTGATGCTGTAAATAGCGATACGATTTGTATAAATAATTCAATATAGTGCTTATTGTTTGCGGAATGAATGTATAAAGATACATATATATGCAATTTTATAAAAGAAAAAATAATGTATCAGTTAATGAAAGTAGAAAAATAGTATATTTCATATTCAAACAATTTTCTTTTAAAGAGATAAGTGTTTTCCTTTAGTTAAGTGAGCTTCACAAGTCTCGCTTTTCATAGTTTTAAGTAATTTTTACCATGGTGCATCATTATTTCTAAATAGACCGCTTATCTTCTACACGCATCCGTGTTAACAGGTAATTTTAGTAATTTGCGTATACACTTGTGTGAGCGAATGAAAAGCCGTCTAAGTAATATAATTATCTACATCTACAGTTATTGTCTAAATTAAAATTTTAGTCAGAAATTAGATATTTTATGATTGAAATTAAAATTAAGTGATTCCAGCACATTTTTCTCATCTTTACAGTCACACAAATTGCACATCTTATTTATATTTCCTAAATAAAATTACTTGAGTAATTGATATGTATGAAAATTAAAATTTTAAAAGTCAGTAACAACAGATGTATAAGATGTGTTCAGTATACATTGTGAGGCTCACCAATGAAGATATATTATATTATCTGTTTGATCGTAAAAATTCTTAAACAATGTAAAAATAATGTGAATTTTGTAACAACTAAATTATCACAGTTAAAAATAATTCAGAATTTAAAAATTGATATGCATGAAAAGCCCTAAGGCAACCGAATACTTCTAAAAACACTTATTTCTAAAGGGATTTTATAATGAAATTTGATCAGTCTACAAATAATGCATGACGATGATTTGCATTATGTAGAAATTAAAATTTTCATTAACTTTCATGTTTTTAATTCGAAATTCAACAGCAACCAAATTTCTTTGTGCAAATTTTAAAAATACATTCTCTAATCTTCGCTACTCGTCAAGAATTTCCTGTCCACAAGTGACTACATCTTTGCACCCACTTCGTAAACACAATTCAATCGCACTTCGTATAACCCAACAAGCAATTCAGTAAAATGCGTCATTATTCCACATAATGCCTACTTTACGAGCTACCATCTATATGTACATCCGTTCAAAGTCAAGCTGGGAAGTTTCCTGAAAAGATAAAGAAACGAAAAGCATAGGTTCCAGAGCTCGCGTCATAAACAAGGAAGACTCCGAAAGTCCTCCCCTTCTCAAACCAAGCCGCCAAAGAATAGTTGAAACGTTACCGAGAGAGGCGCATGAGCGATCAAGACGTGTCCCTTAGACGCTCGTGTAACGACGGCGCCGCGTTAGGGAAAATTATGCAAAAGAGCCGACGGGGCGCGCGCAACAGCAGCGGCACACCCGGAAGCCGCCGAGGTGAAATCTCCGATAAGCGAAGGAAAAAAATGGTTCTGGGGGCGAAGGGTGGAAAGAGAGAGAGAAAGAGAAAGAACAGGGTACCCTATTTGCGTATACGCATATAGGGGAAAAACGCGCTGCGGCGCACACATATATAACAAGGATCGCACGAAGACTGAAGAGGAGGAAGGCGCGCGCGCGCGCGCAGAATTGCGGAGGCGAAGAAGAAGAAAAAAGAAGAAGGCAGCCTGAGACGCGCTTATAATCCAGACCGCCATCTATCATCGCGGAGTATACTAGTTAGGCGATTCTATCTTCCCGCCTTCTTTACGCACCCTGGCGAGTCTCTGACTATCTCTCTCTCGGTCTCTCTCTCTCTCTCTCTCTCTGCTCTCTGCTCTTTTGTTACCTCGTTTAATAACTCGTGATGAATGTACACTTCGTCGCCCGCTGCTCCTCTCTCCTTCTTTCTTTCTATCAGGCCGCGTTGCGCGTCCGACGGGGTTGTGCGAATAGCGCGAGAACAGAAGAGAAGCACCTGAGACCTCAACTGCGAGAGAGAGAGAGAGAGAGACTTCTTCCCTAATTCTTCTTCGTTCGTTCGTTCGTTCGCTCGAAGCTCATTCTCTCCCCGACTCTCTCCGACCAACTCCCGGGACTGCAGCCTGGCAAATTAAAATCGTAAATTTCTTATTCTATCCTCCACTATTTCGCCTCGTTCCGTTTTCGTTACGCTCTCTCTCTCTCTCTCTCTCTCTCTCTCTCTCTGTCGTGTATATGTAAGCGCTGCTGTTTTTCTCTATCTATCTGCACCGCTCTGCATCGCCGAGTGCGCGCGTCTCTTCATCATTTTTTAAATTGGATCGAGGAGAGGCACGCTCCTCTATTCTATACATCTATACTAGAAAATACTTGGGCCGTGTATATGGACCGTGTTGGATGGATGTGCACGAGCGAGACAAAGTAGTGTGTCGTTAATGGGAGGAGGCGATCGAGTGCAGTGTGAGCAACTTAATCTTTCACTCGTTTTCGCGCATTCGCCTAAGTTTCGCGCAAGCTTTTTCGCTGTCTCTTGTTTGGCTGGCTGGCCTGACTTTTTGCTAGATCAAAACAGATGGCCATGGATTGTCGAATGATAAGCTACCGCTGTAACCTTTGATGGTTGATTATTGGTGGTTGACTTCGTCAAAGTGAATCTTAATCATTTCACCGTAAATCGCCGGTTTCGTGGGAAAACGGTCTTATCTCAAGTATTCAAATCGAAAAGGTCCCATCTAAAAGTCGTAGGTAAAAAAAATTACTATTTCAAATTGAGATCAAATAAGGTTTTATGTCACGATCGCGTTTTCTCTTTTGGGGAAATTAATTCTTTTCGCAAGGATACTTAATTAACCTTTTATTTTATCCAAGTAGTATAGTTTTCAATGACGAGAGCAAGGTTGTAATAAAAGATTTTTGATACAAAATTTCACACTTATGCAATTTCTACCAACTTAAACATTAGTTTAATAAAAGAAGTGACCTGCCATCATCTTTTGCTAATAACTGATCACTCAAAAACGCGCAAGACCTAATCAGGAAAGACCATCTGTGCACGTATCCGCAACTCTCGTCGAAAAAGAAAAGAAAAAAAAAACGAAATAAAAAAACCAAGCACGAATCCAGCCTTCTTCCGCATCCTCACCGCATATCCCCGGCAGAAACTAATGGTCGAGCGGTCAAGCGGAATCGACTGGCGCGCGGCCGTGCAAAATTGTTACTAAATCCAGCATGCATCACCTTGTCGTCCCGGGTTGCGGAGAGCGCGAGCGAGCGAATATCTCCCTTGGCATCCTTATCGTCCGATAATCCCAGCGATTCGGGCGGTAAAGCACGAGTGAGAGAGCGAGAGAGAGAGAGGCTGCAACGTTCACTCGCTGACAAATGATCGCGCGCCCACACACTCTCTCTCTCTCTCTCTCTCTCTCCCCTAGCCTGCTAAACTCAACCATCACGACGGGGCAATCGTAAATCGCCGCGTACGGCGTATAACGCTAGAGCGCCGCAGCTCAGCTCTAATTCAGCGCCTGGCCATCCATCCCCAACTCCGATCCCCCGAAACGTCCATCTATCTCTCTCTCTCTCTCTCTCTGGTGTGCAGAGCGCAGGTTAGAGTAGGCAGCAGCAGCAGTAGCAGCAGCAGCAGGAGCGGCGGACTGGAACGACTCTCTTATCTCTCAACGCGCGGTCGCGGGACGAGCGAATTAGCGCGCGGTATTAAATTACGCGGCGATATCGCTCGCGCGAGTATGTCTGTGTGGTGGTGCAGCGGCGGCACGCGCTCCCCCCACCCCCTCACTCTCTCTCTCTCTCTCTCTCTCTCTTTCTCTCGGAATTAACCCTCGCACAGGGATAATTTCATTTGGCAACGGGCACGCGGGCCTGTGGTACGTGCTATCACGGTCTGTCTCTCTGTGCGCGCCTAGCTCTTTTGCTCTCTCTCTCTCTCTGCCCGCCCCCCTCGATGTTATTTTGCACGAATGCCTCGCGGGCGAATATGGAAGTGCCGCCTATGTGTGCTACCGTCGCGATTTTCGTTATTTTATACGTGCGGCTGCTACTGCTACCGCTCCGCTCTGCTCTTCCACACACATATAGCCGGGTGCGGGGATACCGCGGATACTATACGCGTTTCGCTTAATGTGCATCTTTTATCTCAGCGTTGCGCAGTATATATACGCGTGCCGCTGCAGGCTTTTGCCTTTAATTGTATTGGCTTTTCTCTTTCATTCTCTGTGGCGATATTTCCTTCGCTTCGCGGCAGGCGGACTCGATTCTTTTTTAATACGATACTGTACATAAAGCCAAATGGAATATTGCTCCGATATCATATATATTTCACTAGATTTGTTCTGAGGAACGTCCCTTTACCATATGGTCAATTATGGGTCAATTAGAGCTGGGACGTATGCGTATACAGTATGATAGAAAATATCAAGCCAATGCAAATTAAATAGTGGATAACTCAGACTCAATACTGGATTTAATTAAATCAGCATAATGATATACGTGAGTTTGCAAAATCGAATAGGTGCAGGTTGTAAATCCGATTCCTTTTCCTTTATTTCCTCATATCAGTAGGTTTTTTCCTAAATAAACTCGCTGCAGTTGTCTTATACAAATGAGCGCCATACTTTTCTTTTTTAATCTTCCGCCATAAAAATAAAATTTACTGTACCTATTCACAGAAGCCCGCGACGCGAAATCCGTGTAAAATCTATGTACACGGAAGAGCTGGAAATTTCGCGCGAGTGCACAAAATCGCGGTCCAACGCGGGTGTAGTGGAATTTTTTTGCCTCGCCCATGTATACGAGCGCAAGAGAGGAAACGTCGCTCTCCATATGGGCTTATCGTGATGTTTTTATACCACGCGTATTATGTATTCCAAACACATATACACTCTCGCACACACAGAAGCTGGCGGTTCGTTTCGTTTTTTTTTTCTTCTGCTTTTTCTACTGTCTCCGTCTCTTTCCATGGCGTTTTTTGTGTCCTTTAGGATGGTTGGGACGCGCGAGACAAGTGTAATTTTTTTCAAAACCGATGTCGGATAAGAACACACGGGGACATATCTTATCAATCTCGTACGCGATACCGTCGAACTCATGCCATATGATTTTTCTCGTTCACATCTGTGAATCTCTGGTTTTTTTTTTATAGTTGAGAAAGGGGGCTGAACCCTTATATTTTTCACTGGTGCTTCTATTTAAAGTTTTGACAATTGTCATTTTTTATAGATAAGAAGCTTATTGCGATGATGAATTAGAAGAAGTACCGTAGACTTTTGTTTATCTTTTGTATATCAGATTTAAGTTTATTAGTTGCTATGCACAAGTCTTCAAATATATAAATGGTCTTGTATTTTTCCTCTTTCAACGACGTATAATATAAACAAGTTAGATAAATTTCATAACAGGGAGAAAAGCTTAGATAAAACTATTTAAATAATTATAATTTTTCACTTTTGTGTATGATACATTAATTATAAAAAAACGCTGCCAATTCATTGACACTTAACTTCCTACAACTTAATGTTTTGTTCTAATATACATTTATTATATAATTTATAAATAAAGTAAGTAATTTAACTATTTAAAAACATTTGTAAAGTAAAATTATATAAGAAATTTAGAAAAAAATTTTTTTACTTTTCAAATTTATTGTTAATATTTAAAATATATTTTTAAATTTTATATTAGCCTTCTACATCCAAAAATAATAATAATTTGCAATTACATTTAAAAATATAAAAAGCTTTGATTATCACATAACCTAAAGTTTTAAACAAATTTCATTCACCAAATATTTAAAAATTATAATTCAATAAATTATATTTTAACAATATTTGAAAATACAAATAAAATGGAATTTGCATTAAACATCAAATTCCATCAAATCATTATTGAATTATAAATATTTAATAAAAAGTGAAATATCTTCAAAACTTATTAATCAAATGTATAATATAAAAATTATAATGCTCTCAAGGAACAAAAATGCTATTTATATATAAAATTTTGGCAAGATTTGAATCAAATCAATTCATTTTGGTAGTTTTATACACCTGCTATCGAATCTGATAAAAACCCGATTTTTTTCATAATATTATTAATTTCTCAAAAAATATAATATATTAATTTCTGAAAATTTAACAGATTTATGCTAACAATAATCTATTAAATTTAGTCAAATTTCATAATGATTAATAAATAAATTCTAAAGTTATAACCATATTTTCAAAAATGACATTTTTCGGTATAACATAAGAACGTTGCAAGCAACCAAAAATAATACTTCAAATTGTAGGTATTTTAATGCTCTTTTTTTATCTCATATTATAAGTTAAATAACTAAAAATCAAAAAGTAATTTACTGAAATAAAACAAAAGTGAATTAACGAATCTTAAAATTTATTATTCCGGCTTCATACGACAAAAAAACCAGTACAACAAATATTTGTACTTTGAAATCTGTACATGCATTTTCGGGATACACAGGTCATACATACACATGCACACATGCACACACAGCCATGAAAAAAAATTTTCCCCATACCACTAAATTTTTGTTCCAAAAGTCATAAAAAATTTTTTACCGCATTTTTGTAAAAAAAAATTTTCTCACCGATACAATGCATCCTCTCTGAGGAAGCAAAATGATTTGACTTATACCGCGAATTTTCGAAATAAACTAATATTATATAGCTACCTTGAACATATGTCCATATTGTACCTCAAAACTATCATTACTTATAAATTTATTGCGCATCAGAATCATTTTTTACTTTCGAGTTCCACTTTCGCTGGCAGTCACAAATAATGACCCCAAGGCTTCTCAATCACATGGTCAAGCCAAATTAAGCGCTAATTCATCCGAACGGCTAAGTTAAGTAATTCGATTACCGTCGTTTAACAGGCGGAGAAAAGCGGTTTTCATAAATTATTTCTCGAAAATGTGTAATATATACACCGGTGAAGGTGCGGGGCATTAATGTTAATGAGCTCGTAAAGAAGCGAGCAAGTGCCGAGATTTCCAGCCGCAAAGCAGCTCGAGCGGCGGCTCGAGCGAAAAGAAACGTCGAAAGAAATACTCCCTCTGTCTCTCTTTGCCATTCGCCGAGCAAGCGAGATCCGAGTAATTCGATTTGGCCGCAGCTCTTCTCCGACTCTCTCTCTCTCTCTCTCTCTCTCTCTCACTGCTCTCCCTTCGATTTCGCGGCGCTGATCCCCGGGAATTGGTTGACAAATTCGCCGTCCGGAACCCTCTTACGAGGCGCGTGATAAAGCTTCGCGCGAAAGGCATAAAACCGTCGTTGATGGCAGGCCGCCGCCGTGAGAAGTGGCCGCGGCGGTGAGACAGAGACAGAGACAGAGAAAAAGAGAGAGATAGAGAGAAGGAGATGGAAGCGGTCGAAGGAAAAAATGAGGTTCGCACCCTCGATGGACCCCGGCGCGCGGCGGTGTGTAGCAGAAACTCGGCAGGAGATCCCGAGCCAGAGCGAGCGAGCGAGAGAGGGACGAAAACTCCCCCATTTGCGGGACAAAGAGTGCGAGAAAAAGACGGAGATATGGAGTGGCCGGTGTCGGACGCCGACTTTTTCTCTTCTTCTCTCCTCTCTCCCCCTGTAGCTCTCCCTTCCACTCTCCGCGACTTCATCTTTGCGCACGCCCCCATATCTCGCGCCCTCCGGGGATCTCCGAAGAGATCGCGATCTTCTCTCTCACTCTCTCTCTCTCTCTTGGTCTCTTGCTCGAATCCCTCTACCCACGCGCGTTTCTTCAGCGCTAAGCGCGAAACCACTGCGCCGGCTCTTTCTCTTCCCCCGTCAGCTCTCGTTCGTTATTTTATTTTATTCGGAATCAAGCGACGGACGAAGCTATATAACGTGCGCGCCGCATTACTCCGGCCGCGAATTACCGCGGCGGCGATTCCGCGGGCGCTTTTTATCACGCTCGATTATATTATGAAGATGTTCGCGGGTTGACGGAGGGGATAGACGGATTTTTTGCATGCAGAGCCGAGCTGGAAGGATATTTAAACAGATGAGCGCGAATGCGTTCTTGATGTCCTCTTTTTTTTCCTAGAAATTTTAATTATCGCGAGTATTGTATATCTGAGCCTTTTCATTCACCATTTCCCTTTATTGCGGAGCATAATTATTATTAATTTTTTATGGAATACGGGAATGATATTGATCGACCCACTAGAAAGTATGGTAATTCGATATTTTATGCAGCAAGTACAGTAAGTATGTAAAGCCAATGCAACGTTTTCATCGCGTACAGTCGTTCGGTTCAATGAAATAATTTGTCACGAAATATATGGTGGTGATTGAAATAGATGTTGTAAAATCATACATGCAGAATAAAGTATTTTAATAACGTTACAACCATATTAAATGTACATTTAATATTTGTGTAGAGATATATCCTACAGCGTTATTATCTTTAATCAGTAGCATATACTTTAACAATATATACTTGGGCAACACTTTATGAGCAACAAAAAAAATTACAGCAACTCATTATTATATATTACCTCCTGCGTGACTTACTTTCGTATACGCTGATTTATGATGAGATATTAAGAAATGATCGTTTAATGGGTTAATAACATTATTTTTAAGCGACCAATTAGTCAGAAAAAATTAAAACTTTTGAGATATAAACTGCGTAAGGATGGTATAGTATACTTTGCAGCTTGCAGCGCACGACCTAAATATACGCTTAAAGCTAGTTATTCTGATATATAAAATACACCGACATATAAACTTTTCGAATATTAGGTAAAAAAAATATTCGCAACTCCGCGCAAACTCGACATAATAATTTTCATGTTACAAAGACGAGACGGGCAGGCAAACAACCACGCGTCTACTTTCATCGCGATAACCCCGAACACGCAGGTACCTGCGAGCCAAAAAATGAGCCGCTTTACGCAAAATCTTTCCAAAAAAAAAAACCGTATATTGTGCATCATCGCGCGGGGGCCGATAAATCAAGCAATCATCTAAATGAAAAACGCACGTGAACCGAATGGCAAAACTCAGTCGCGCGGCTCACTTCGTTTCTCCTCCCACGCACCTACACACACACACACACACACACACTCGTATACGCATTCCCGGTACCGCGGCGCGCGTCCGCATGTAAAAAGCCGCAACGCACATCTGTAGCCGTGTCCACCCGCGCGCGGGGCATGGACAAAAAAAGGAAAGGAGGGGGGAAAAAATTACGGGCTATGCTGTTGCCATGACAACGGGAGCTACGAGGGAACAGGAGAAGGAGGAGGAGGCGGAGGGGGAGTGAGGGATTCATCTAAATCCGCACTCGAGAGAGGGATGAAGCGCGTCACGGCGTTTCTCTCTCTCTCTCTCTCTCTCTTACTCTCGGTATGAGCTGTGTAGTACGCGAGGGGGATAGGGGGAGAGAGAGAGAGAGAAGCTGCAGACTAAGCCGAGAGATTTGCGCGGCCTGCGCCGGTTGGTCGGTTCATTGTTTCAGCGTGCGAGAGCGCGCAAGCGGCGGCGCAGGCAAAGCCTTCGATATCGCTCTCAGAGAGAGAGAGAGAGAGAGAGAGAGAGAGAGAGCCCCGCGCGCAGAGTAGAAAGAGAGACGTAAAATGCCCCGCCGCTAGAGCCGCTGCGCTCGCCATTTCGAATTTTTCGCCTTGCGCGCGCGGTACGCGAATAGCTATGTGCTCTCTTTGTGTGCTGTATATACGCTGTTATGTGGAAGGAATGAAAGTGCTTTACCGCGGCGGCGGCGGCGGCGGCGGCGGGGCGGCGCTCTACATTCGTATATATATTATGTGCCTCGTAAACGTTTCGAGAGAGGGCGTCTTTTTCTGTTCGCTTCTTCCTTCTTGTTTCATGAAATTGCAGCGTTGAGTTGAATTAGTTATGAATTACTGTTTTCCAGGGTTATTTATCGCGCTGTAAATGTATATGTAAGGAAAATACAGGTACAAGACGAGTGAGTAGAGGGATTTTTTCATTCCTCCTCTCCTTTTTACCCCCTTTGTGTTCTCTCTCTCTCTCTCTCTCTCTCTCTCTCTCTTTCTGCCTTTGATAGACGTTATCATTTCGAGTCGAGCGCCAGCGGTGTGCTTACTTTCATCCGCGTCAAATGAAATTTTAATGCTGTCGATGGTTATGAGAGCTTTCCAACTTGAAAGAAGATTTTTAAAAGGAAAAAAAATAGGTTGTTTAAGAACGAAGCAGCAGCCGCGGTCTTCTTGTCGGTAGAAAGTTAAAAGGATGGTAAGAATTACAAGCTTCAACATTACGATTATTTCTTTAACCTTTCTTTTAGCTACGCTCATTAGTTCGACAATAACTTTACACGTATACGAAGTAACTGTGGGAACGTCTGCATTTCATCCTCGGATCGGCTATGATACTATGAGCTTTTAAACTATAGATTTTGAGTCCAGGTATTAATTTAAAATTAAAATGAACACGAATGCTTATAACAGATAAAAGGATTATTCAAAGGAGTATATCTGGAAGTCGACGATCAATTCTCGATCAATTCCAATAAATTATATGGTATTCTTCGAGACGTACCAACCTACTGAATTGAAAATCTGCAAGTTTAACCAAAGTTTCATATTTAATTCTATACGGATTTTAGTGTGAAAGAAACAGTAGCAGAGTATAATATTTACTTAACAAACACTTAATTTGACTTTATTTAAGCCACCGGGTAAGATATATGAAGCAGGAAACAATAAAAGCAATATGTGTCTATAATAAATATGTTGTGTTATATTTATAAGTAGTTACGCGCCGAATTTAGTACGGCGCGTCTTATACTATACCACGCTCTATTCACATTTTGGGCAAAATACAATTAAGTATTTAACCAATTGTGAATGCATTCTTTTTGTAATTGAAAAATCTTTGTACGTGCATATATTGCGTGAATTTTATTGTATTTTTATTATCACGAAAATATTGTAGGATATAAAACTATTTTCAATAGTAATCAAACATTTAAAAATACTATTTTTATTCTGCAAACAAGTCCACGAATTAAATCGTTAAGTTAACGATTATTGGCTCATTTCGAATCAGTCAAGATTATAGGGAATTAATAACGCGAATAGATCGTTGTAAACATCAAAATACATGTACGAATGGGTTCAACGCTCGCTGAAATTGATACACACGCTGGGAGGAAAATAAAATCGATGCTGCAAACTCTTGAGATTTGAGGAATAATGATAAAAGTTCATTAACGCTCATTACAATAAAATCACAATTAATCAAGAATGATAATTTTCCAGGAATTATTCGAAAAGGAATAGCGGTTCGTTAAATGTTCGAAATACTTCACAGTATTATGAGACTCTAACGATGAATTATTGAGTATGAATGCACGTATATATTAAGTAGCCGCGGAGAGTCTGGTCACCTGAAACGGTGATTTATGAAGGCTCGATTTAATACTTTGGAGGCCCCAACTTTACCCACTTTTCCTCCCGACGCGCCTTTAACCAAAGGCCGATACATACTCTCTCTCTCTCTCTCTCTCTCTCTCTCTCTCTCTCTCTCGCCAAAAGTCCCTTTTTTAAATTAAAACATAATATATTATTCCGTTAATGCTTTAGAAAGTTTTTCTTCCCTCCCCCCATCCCTCGCAACTTCGCGGTCTTATAATTCAATTTAAATAAACGCTCGAGACGTAATAAATTATACATAATGGCAAACAATGTATAGACACTTAATAAGAGAACACGGACGTATATGCGCAAAATAATCATTTCAATTATTGCGCAAAGACGTTGGTTGGGTGATTTAAAGGGTGCACCGAAAAATCTGACAAGTTCAAATTAGCCTGTGGCTCGGTTGACCCGTTTTATTATAAAACTTGGCACAGGCCAAGAACTTAATTTCTATACCGCAATGCTTTTGCATAATTACAATTTGTTTTCGGCATCGAGAATCTCGATCCTTGTAGTATAGTGCATAAAGTCAAGGATTACCCCTGCCGGAAAGCGCAAGTGTTTTTAATAACGCGCTTTTTGTTTGCGTTAATAATATAAAGTGCGCGAGTTAATGAATAAACAAGGCGAAGAAACCCGCCAACTATTAGAAAAAAAAAAAAAAAAAAAAACAGAAGCTGTCTTGGAAGGCCTGCGCGCAGAAACACATTTATTGTGACAACGATTTAATTTGGTCTGGTTGGTCGTAAATTTGCCGATTATCGTCGTCTCTCTCCGCTTATTAAAATCCCGGCCGCGTGCTCAGCTCCTCTCTCGCGCGTCTTTTCCGATCGCCTTCCTCTCTTCTC
Organism: Megastigmus dorsalis; assembly: GCA_900490025.1. Classification (NCBI taxonomy): domain Eukaryota; kingdom Metazoa; phylum Arthropoda; class Insecta; order Hymenoptera; family Megastigmidae; genus Megastigmus; species Megastigmus dorsalis. The sequence goes on along the minus strand of UELU01118708.1, from coordinate 3,865 downwards.
CCTCCTACCCCCGCCGCTTTCGTGCTCCTCTCTACCCGCGGGCGGATTCTTGCCACCTCTTTTCTCTCGATCCTCTTGCTCGCCACCACCTCGTACTCTCGCTCTTTCTTTATTTGTGTACTCTCAAGTATATTAACCGCACAATATCCAAAACGAAAATAGCGCCTCTCGCGACGTGTTATTATTACGGTAATTAATTGTAATTTATGTGTATCACTTTTCATTTTATCATAAAGTATTCAAATTTCGTATTCTTATAGTAATTTTTATGAGTCGAAGTGTATTAACGTCGGTGCATTGTGCAAAAAAGCGCACTTTAAACTTATATCGTTGAGTTAAACACTGCAGGGAATTTCAGTGAAAAAGATGAATTATTCTAAAACAAAAAAAAATTATGAAAACAAAAATAAATAATCTGATAAAATATCACTCGATTACTTCCATAGTTGAGAATTTCCAGAGATTTTTCTTCAACCTCAAAATTGAAATTTCGAATAAAATTTGTGCATCCAAAAATTCATCGACTTTTCCCCCTCAACTAATTCCGCAATCACCACGTGCCATTCGCACTTTCTTCTTCCGTCGGTTATACCTATAGATATCCTCTTTTTTTCCGCAACCCCCATGCGCACAAAGAGTCAATACGTCGAGTATACGCAGGCACGTGTATATACATATACATATACATATATATTCCCTTTCGCCTCACCCTCTCTCTCTCTCTCTTATTCTCTCTGTCTTTTTCTCCTCCTTTACGATCTTCCGATGCTAATTTCACGGGGCTCGCGGTCGTATCGCAAGTCAGCGAGCGCGCGCGCGGTGCAGAGGGAAAAGAGAGACGTCGGAGAAGCGAAGAGAGAAGAGAGAGAAGAGAGAGAAGAGAGAGAGAGAGGTTTAAGGCCCCCTTCGAGGCGGCTTCACTGACGATGACGAGATGATCGCTTAATTTGGCCAACAGCTGCCGCGTCTTCGTCGTTCCTTCGCGCGCACCTCACCCTCCTCACCTCCTCCTCCTACCTGCGGATTTTGTTTTTATTGTTCTTCCTCCTCCTCTTCCTCCTCTTCTTCTTCTTCTTTTTCCTCCTAAGAAGCGTGTATATACGCGTATAATACGCACGCGAGAGAGAGACAGAGAGAGAGAGAGCTGGTCTCCTTTTACGCGTCCGCGCGGGCGCGCGCACCCGTGCATGGGAAAAGCGACGAGATCTTAATGTAATTTCGCCTGGAAATGAATTGTTAACATCGCATTAATAAGTCATCCCGCAGTTGAGAGTCTTGTTTTTTTCTTTCTTTCTTTTCTTTTTTGTTTCCTCGCCTTCTTCTTCCCTCTCATCTTCTCCACCTTATTATACGCGCGCGACTGATCTATGCGCTGCACTACGAGTTCCGTTGCTTAATAAGGCGTAATAAAATAGGCCCCGGACGATAACTCATCGCGCTTGAAGAATTGATTTTTTCGGATTAATACCAGCGATTGAAATATGTATTTTTTTTTTTTTTCGAGTTTTGAGCGGGGCGCGGATATTTATAGAGAATATAAAGGAAGAAAACGAACTGGGCAGGAGAGAGAGAGATGATAGCAGAAAGGGGAACGCAGGAGGAATAAAAGAGTTGCGGGGAAAGAAGAAGGAGGCGAGGAGGAGGAGGAAGGCTCACGAGGTGGAACTACACACGGGGATAGAAAAGAACTTCGGAGATCGTGCACCAACACACCTCTTAATCCAGGGACGCGATTATTTATGAACATAAGAGGACAGCCCTGGAATTTCATAACCTGGCCGTGCGCGCGCGGTGAGTATAAGAGAGAGAACATGAGACGGAGAGAGAGAGTTTGTGTGTGTGTGTGTTGCGCACAGCTCGAATCCTCTCCTCGCACAACCCCAAAATCCTCTTCTTATTTGCATTAATTAAATAATCTGTTAAAGAGGCGTGTAACTCTGTCGCTGAACTTCGAATGATCCTCTCTCTCTCTCTCTCTCTCTTTCTTGAAGATGTTGCTGCGAGGTTACGAAATTTTTTGATAAACAAAGTGGCATTTCTTTGTCAGTTCTGGAGTTGTATTTACGTTGAATCTCATGGTAAACGTATAAACCGTTGTAAAAAATTGAAATAGAACGACTTAAAAACCAATTTGTTCGTCAATATTTTCATGAGAATTAAGTAAGGCGATCAAAGAATACATTGAATGATAATTAATACAAAACTTTCTTGATAGAAAGCTGTATTATTTGATTAATTATACGACTGAATTATTATTATTTGTAAAGAATGTGTGAAGCACGTGGCATGACAGTAAACTCATGTAGTTCAGTATAGTTTACTTATGCGTCGGTGACGGATTTATAGGTATGATATGGTGATTGCTTTTCTTCGTTAATTTTACATTTGCTGTAAATCTTCCTCTGCTTTTCTTGGAAAATATCTCGAATTTAGCATACGAAGGAGGATTTATACTTATTTATAAATTTATTTAATTAAATTTTACATTTTTCAAGACGAAAAAACTTTCAACATTTATTTATAGTACGCATAAAATTATTGCAAACAGTTTAAAGTATTTTGTCTGAACGTTTCAATTTCTATTGAATATTTCAATTACTTTTATGAATATTAATATAAATAATGTTACATTTCGTTCCAATACAAAGATCATTGTTTAATTTGATTATATTCTTTTCAAATAATTACAGAAATGACAAGTTATAATATTCCTGCGCATAAGTGATACCGGCCCAGTCACCATAATTATTGTAGAATCGATTTAATTATACATGTATATCGATTTAATTGCTCTTAAAAAAATTCATGATTCCATGAAACATTATTTTGAAATTTAAAAAGTACCTACCTGTGAACTCGTGAATGTATGCACGAACTTTTGAATTTTAAAATTTCATCCTGACATCTTAAATATCAGTTTCCGAGTTATGTGCATTCGGTATATTATTGGGATCAAGATCTTACACGTTGGACACGCATGAATTCAAAATGGCAGATTTACTTTCAGAACGTTTTGCTTTAAAATCTTCATTTTTTTTTTCTTTTCAACTTGTCAAAAGAGTTCCGACCACGAGAAAGCAACTTTATTTTCAATTTGTAAGCTGTCATCTCGAATCCCGTTACTTTATATAAGCTTGCAAAGTGCACAATCTTAGCATTATATTTATTTAAATGCTGCTAATGTAGCTCATCATGTTATGATTAATTATCGTTCCAAGTCATCTGTTTACGCATTCTTGAATTCTATAATACCTAGCTAAAAGATTTACATATCTCAATTTGGGAATTATTGGAATCGAACTTTAGCCAAATTTGTAAAATTAATAAATTAAAGCTGATCATCGGATATACCCTTCCCAATTTATCTTTCAATTTGTAGCCAATAAAAAAATGGCATGTCGCATAAAATTAAAAATTTTAATCACGGAAATCTGTTTCGCGCGCACATTTGCATGTAAGTATTACGCAACCGGTGATTTAAAAACTCATTTGTAAAATTCAGAAGTGTCAAGATTGAAAAGCCGCAACAACTACCGCGCGCAGGAGTATTTATAAAATTTTAAACACCCATCCACGAACGTCTACGTCTTAATCTCACGAAATTCTTTGAAAAATCAAGCAAATCATTTTTACCATAAATATAAAAGTAAGTTGTAGAGTCACAGCTCGACAGATAAAAAAAAAGGAAAAACAAAGCAAAAACGAAGCACTTATACGTATAGAAAAACAATTTTCAAAGCGAACAGAGAGCGGCACGAGGCTGTACGAAACGAAAGCGAGCGATCTCATTGACCCTAAACATGTCTAATCCTCTTAAAGCGAAATCCCATAAATTCCCAAAATTTACGGCCACACATATATATAT
>UELU01118705.1:0-11204 GCA_900490025.1 Megastigmus dorsalis | reverse complement strand
AAATGATAAGTTCTGGCGTCTATTTCTACTTATATGTATTAAGCCTATAGGGAATAATCAACTTGATCTTTTTTTAAACTATTCCCCTTCAAGTATGGGGGCTAACTTTTTTTTTTATTTAAACGTTTTTTCATACCCTAAGCTATAATGTTGCATACGTTGCCTTAGCAGCTTTATTCGAGGCTGGTATGGGTAACCTCCTTTGAATATATGCGCACAGAACTTGCGCGCTAGTGATATCAAACGCAAATATATTTATTTAAACTGCTGCTGTAAAGAGATATTAGGGTTACAGTCGCACGCCGAGAGACACCATATGGATTCACGTGTGCGCTTCATCCTAAATGTATGCACCGACACATTTGCGCTCGTGGCGAGACCGGGACTGCCTTTACGAGCGAAAATTCCGCACGGGCACCTATAGCTACACTCATGCACGGGTATGCATCAAGATATATGAGAGATTACCTTCGTGCACGTGCATGCATGAGGGTACATGAGGGGTTACCTTCATGCTCGTATATGCATCAGGATACGCATGGTTATCTGCATGCACTTGCATACATGAGGGTTCCATATTTATCCTGAGATACTGCCTAAATTTGTCAGCATATTTTTTATCACTAGAAAAAGATGATGATATTCGCTATAAAAGTGTGTTTCTTTATTAATTTCATGGGCTTGAAACTTTTTTTCATTGTCTAAAATTAACTCCACTGGAACTTCGTTATTTAGTAACAACAGCAAGTTTCTATTTGACGCGATTCTACTATTAGAAGGTTCTACTTATTAGAAAATAGCGAGAGTAAATATTATAAAAAAGGCAGACGCGAGAAAGAGGTTAGCCTGCATTCACAAAGGAACGCTATCGCGCATAAAGGTAGACGCTGTATGCTCTCGTGAATGAAGGGAGGCCTGCTCTCCCCTCGTGAACGAAGGTAGACCTACTCTCCCCGCGCGTTTGAAGGTAGCCCCGCATGTACCCTCATGCATGCACGTGCATGAAGGTAACCTCTCATGTATCTTGATGCATACCCGTGCATGAGTGTAGCTATTGGTGCCCGTGCGGAGTTTTCGCTCGTAAAGGCAGTCCCGGTCTCGCCACGAGCGCAAATGTGTCGGTGCGTACACTTAGGATGAAGCGCACACGTGAATCCATATGGTGTCTCTCGGCGTGCGACTGTAACCCTAATATCTCTTTACAGCAGTAGTTTAAATAAATATATTTGCGTTTGATATCAGTAGCGCGCAAGTTCTGTGCGCATATATTCAAAGGAGGTTACCCATACCAGCCTCGAATAAAGCTGCTAAGGCAACGTATGCAACATTATCGTTTAGGGTATGAAAAAACGTTTAAATAAAAAAAAAAGTTAGCCCCCATACTTGAAGGGGAATAGTTTAAAAAAAGATCAAGTTGATTATTCCCTATAGGCTTAATACATATAAGTAGAAATAGACGCCAGAACTTATCATTTCTTTAAGAAGGTGAAAGAAGCTGGATGCACTCTCAAGTCTGTGAGTGTCGCTAACAGCACACCCAATGCAGTGCAGGGAATGACTTTTTTTTTGACGTATATACAAGTTTCCTTATAAGTTTAAGGAATATCCACGAACATTTTAGTCCATCTCAGGGCAATTCATAGTGCACATTTTGCGTACGAAAATTAAAATTTTCCATCTATTGCCGAGCACGTCTCATTAAGCGAAATTTGCGTACTCGTACTACTCAACTATATATATATATATATATCATAATTATTGCTACTATTTTTAGTGAAACTTAATACATTTAGATTAAAGTTTAAAGATCCTTTATAAACGTGTTACTGTGAAAGCACCTTAACGCGAGTTGCCCAATTATTAAGACGACGCGTTTGTTGCTTGGCTTTTCACTCTCCGAGCGAGACTTGTATCGAGACGCATTTTCGTAAGCCTAATGTACGTTTCGTGCACCTAATTTCGTACTCCCCCACACACTTACGCACACTAGATACCGCGAAGCATTTAATGAGTCTGCGATCCACGTGGCGATGGGCAGCGGCTCGATACAAATACACTATGAGCGATACTCCTAAATGAAAAAACGTATGAGTTGGCATTTTAATGGAAGCTTTAGATTATTTATTTGCGTGTTATTGATTTCCGGAATTTAGCAGTGACGTAGATCGAGACGAAACTCGAAGCAGCCCAGCCTGTCACTACGAAGAATTAGGAACCCGAGACTCTTAATCTCCGTAGCTAGCCGAACGGCCTATTATTCTGCAGTTTTCGGGGCCGTTATCCCGGTGCCGGGCCTTTCGAGCTGGAGAACAACAGACAAACTTTGTGTGCAAATAATTTGCGAGCCCCACGTTTAGTCGAGACATGACGTCATAGCATAAAAAAAAAACGATTATCGGTATGATCGTCAGAGCTGTTATTGGATTACTCATCATTGTCTAATGGTAAGTTTTCAATACGAGATGCTAAGTATTTATTTTTGTTACTTTACTTATATTTGATTACATAATCGTATAAACTAAATGAGTAGTGAATTTAACTATTACATTATTTATTTTTTGTTTATTAAGTCTCATATATTTTCTAATTTATGATAAATTCATTAATTTTAATTATACTAAGGCTACTTTTATATATTCACTAACCTGGTTTAAAGCTTTAAAATTTTTGTTAATTTGTTGATATTAATAAAAAAAACTACTTTTGTCGACTGAACTGTACTATAGACTGATAAATATATTTTTATTGGTCATACAGTCTCTTAATAATAGTGGCAATCAGATTGGCCTTGTTTACATTCACCCCTGTAGAATCTGCAATAAATCTAATTTAATAAAAACCTGAAATAAACTTTATTAGTAAAGGGCAATCTGACTGCACCCCCCACCACAAATATCGACACCGTCCTACGTTTCGAGCCCGCTCCAGCTTCTTTTCAGGGACTGAAATATCAACTTAAATTATCTTCCCTTATATACCCCCCGTACAATCCCCCACTCACTCACCAATTGACCACTCTATAAATTAAGAAACAAAGAAAGAATGATAAATGTTACCTAATCTACTCGACTTTAACTTCAAATTCATATTTTTTCGATTTCTTAGAATGTGAATTTAACTTTCAAGACTTTCTCTCTTATATTTATTATTATTTATTGATATTAATAAAGAAATTCTAAAAAACAACCTATTTACAAAAAATACATCGTTGAGGAAATTTTCAATCATATCCTTACTAAAATTGATATGCAGTGGTTTCCGGGGTCAATTTTTACAATTTATAAATTTTGTGTGCAATTTTGAATCTGCCATTTTGTATTTTTAAAATGTGAGTTCAGATTCGTAATCAGCGACCCCGAAAACCCAAGTATAATAATCATCATGAAAAACCGTTCTTCTTCAAAATGTATGCCGCTAAGGGTAAGTTATAGTTGTATATTCGAGTTATTAAGTTGCATATTATTTTATAGCGCTGGAGACAATAACTCGACGACACTGAGAACGAATCACAGAGCATGAACACAGAAATGTAACATATCACAGGAGGCAGCTAGAGTTAAAGAAATTGTTAGAGCTAATTTTCCGAAAGGTATAAATATGTAATATATTATTGATTTGCCATGTACATTGTTAACAAAACGTTATTCAAAAAAAATATAAACCAACTATATCTGTATTTAAAGTTTAAGTACTTGAGTAACTATATGTAACTTATTATTATAATATATGTAGTTTTTATGCTATTATTTTGTTTTAATATACATGTTAGTATCCAAAGAAGATCTCCAGAAACTTCAAGATATTTTGGAATTAACTAGATCTATACATTTATCGCAAAATAATAAATGTGAACTTCTTTGGTATTAATAAAATATAGTTTTATTTTTATTTTGAAACTGTACTTTCTATTGTGATCAATCATTTTTAATACGCGTTTATAATACTATACTATTCTCAATACATGTAACTATAACTTTACATTTTATTTTAGGTTGAATTAATCAAAGGATCTGGAATTAAAGTAGACCAATGGAAACTGCGTACTATTGTCAGTACGAATAAAAGAAATCCGAAAGAAATGATACGCCAGTTAATGAAATTAATATTAGGTCCAGAATTACTTAAAAAGTTCACCAACGGGAAAAAAATTTGCAACCAATTCCTGGAAGTGTGTCCGAAGCGGTTGAAAGTAAATTAATTATGACTACTATATACTTACCTTAATTATCATACAAAAAAAAATAATTTTTAAAATGGTTATCATAAGGATTTGTGGATGTTAACGTAGCAAAAAATAAATACACAATGTCTCATCAAACCTATAGACAAATTTTGATGGCATTATGTGCCACACTTCCAACTAGTAAGTCAGTAAAATAAGAAGATAACAAGAAAATTAATAAACCAAAAGAAAAACAAGCCAAGATGAAGAAAGCAATACTGAAGAAAATGCAAAGAAAGAGAAAGAAACTAACTAAACAGCTAAGAGAAAGCTTGAAACAGAAAACAAAGAAAAGGAAAAAAAACACAGAAGAAGCAAATTTGTCGACGAGGAAAAAGAAACATTATTATTAATTTGATGGACATAAACAAAACGAAGGACAAGAAAAAGAAATGAGGTATACTAAAAAGGAAAATGTAACGATTGACGAAGAAATGGAACAGAAACAAAAACAAAAAGAGATAGAAATCGAAAAACAACAAGAAACATTAAATATTAACAAACAACAGAAGTTAAACCAACAAGAACCAAAACGGAAGGAAATATTCTAGAAAAAGAAGAGTGGTTAAAAGTACTTCAAGAGAAAATGACAACGCAAAGGCAAAAAATAGAGAAAAAATTAAGAGAAACAGAGACAAACTGGTGAATAATATATACAGAAAGAAATAGATAAGTTGAGCCAAGAAAGAGAAGCAGAGCTAAGAAAAATAAATAAGGATACTAGTAGCTTAAAGTTAGCATTATATTATAAATAATATTATAAATTATATTATAAATAATAATTTTTTTGTCAATCAAATTATTATAATTATTTCCTTGTCCAGGATTTTGTTTACATTGTGTATCACTATGAAAATAATAAATAACCTTATATGGACTTGATATAATATTAATTAATACTGTATTTATAGTTTACTTACAAGATACATGAGCTACTGGTAAAGTGCTGATATTTTAATACGTAAATATTGTGTACAGATTAAGCCACTTCTTTTCATATATAGTCTACATATCAAGTCTATTAAGTAGATTACATATAAATTATATATATATAATTTACACCTAATTTTTTATATGCTTAAGAGAACTGAAAATCTGCTTTGGTGAAAGTTTCTTTGAAGTATATTATTGGTATCAGTTAATACTGGTATTTTAAGTACTTAGAAAATAATTTCTTTTACAATGTACAAGACTTTAACTACCATTAAATTTCCCAAATGCTAGTTAATTTTTATTCAACTATTACCAAAAATGTTAATTAGGACACATTTCCCTTCATGTATCAATCATTTTAAAAGGAGATTCTATATCAGAAACACTAAATTTTATGTTAATAACTTAACATTAACTTTCAATAAAAAGTTGAAAGCTCTAATATGGCCATCAACGCTCTCGGAAAGGTAAGTATGATTAGGTCGATGTCACACGGGAAATGGATATTCGGTATTTGCCCCGTCAATCGACTACAGCTGCTGAAAGCTGGTCAAATCTCGACATTGATATATCAAAGAAGGATTTTCGCAAGAGAAATGCCGTCGCTATGCTTTTAATACATTTAGCAAACAAAGAAAATTTTTCTGATTCTCGATCTTCTGAATATTTTTTAAAAGTTCTTGTATATAATATTTTTTCTTTATTCTCCAAAGAAGTTCACTGAATAATCCTTTTCTAAAAAGTAACAGTAGCAATGCTTGTAAAATATTAAAATTACTCTTTTTTTATAATAATATAATAACAGCCTTGTAAAGGGTAAATGTTAAGTTAAATGATTTCCAATGAAAGTTTGTTCTTCTAAAGCATGAAATAGAGCAATCACAGATTTTTACATGCCTTTTTATTTACCACGCGTAATCAAGTCCATACTGCGCCATAATTAATTCAGTAATCCATACAAATGCCAATTATCGATTCCGTATAGCGCAATTTTTTAATGCTCTCTGGGAAACAACAAGAACATCGCGCGCGTCACTCGGTCCAAAAATTATGGAGAAAGCCTTACCTCCCAAAGCTACTGCGCCAACCGCAGGGCCACAATTCATTACGCTGATTAAATATACCATAAAAGACAAACCACGCGATAGCGAGAGTCCAGTTGCAGCTCTCTCGATAAAATGATCAGCGAGAGGATTATGCCTATTATGCCATGCGGAGCGTTAATTATGAAAATGAGAGATAGAGAAGAAAAAAAAGGCGAGAGTGGAAAGGCACATAAAAAGGGAGAACAATTTAATTTCCCGCTCGCGCACACACAGAGAGAACAGAATCGATCGATCGACATGTATAGGTATACGCACGAATTTGTTACGCGTGACCGGGCAAAAGAGCCCCGAGTCAGACGCTATTATGGAACAGCTCACGCGAGCCGGCCGATAATAAATCACGGTCCCGCGACCACGCGAGATACATAAATCGCATTAAGAGCCTTGCGTGAACTTGTTGTGGCTATACAGTGCTGCTGCATACCTATATGTATATATATATATACAGACTCATCCTTGCAGTATATACATATAAGCGTGTGTTCGTGTGGCGACACCCAATGACCATCTTTCTCCCTTGCGATATTCTTCGGAAGAGATGAATATATCCGCGTTTGCGTTGATCAAACACGTTGAGCATAAAAATCGAGACTGCGATAAAAGTGTGCAAGCCTTTTAGGAAAATGATCGTAAACCGTCGCAAATTAGTCGAGCGAGTGCCGGGTAGTTTTATGGCCGTTGTACACAAACGCTCGAGATGCAGTCGCTTTATAACTCGTTTACTTCTCGAGCGAAATGCACATATAAATTCACGGTCAAATACACGTGTACATGCGCATTTTGATGTGCTTATGCTTGTGTATGCATACGCTCGGCTAAGTGATTCCCCGTTTAAATTTTACGCGCAGTCGATATTAGCTTTTTGGACCGTAGTTGTTTGTTGTTGTTCTTCTTAATGTTGCCCTGCCCACGTTGGTGCGCAAGTTGAATGAAAGGAAATCCAGCTTTCGAGCTGATATATGAATCATCTGGTTCGTACGACAGTTTTAATTGAATTCGGCTAGAATCGCGATGTTTTCCATGTAGGTATTTGGCAAATGAGTTTCATGTTACAGGCTGCGTGGATTGATCCTGTAGTCGGTCTTTTAGTTTGAATGATCTGTCTTGTACTTTTAATCGTTAGTGCTGTTTAGATGTAGTGATATTTGTTAGCCATTAATGGCTAATTTCTGTTTAAATAGTTGTTTAAATAAAGTTTTATCGTTACAAAAGATTAGAAATTCGGATATAGTGTACTTGCAGGCAGTGTTAAGAGTATATCCTTGCAGCCAACAAACCACGGATCGAAACAAAGTTATAAGCTGCCTAGCAGATTATCCTCGTTGCATGCCAAACAAAATATTTAATGTCGCAACTTGGGAAACGCCATAGTTTCACTTCCGATGACTCATTTATGCGCCAGGTTATAGGTACCGGCATAGGTATCGGCAAATGAGTAAATACAAAATAAACTAGTTCCAGCTAGAAATCGAGGTGGAATTTCATAGCTGCCAGAGTTATTATGTCATACCATACCGAGCTTCTATACTTTCTCGAATCTCCTCTCTATTTTCCACGAGAAACGAACGAGTCGAGCTCTCTACGCGGAGTTTGGCAAATAATTCGCCCGGAGGTGATAAAAGCGAAACGAGGAACGCTTCTATCGGGGATGAATTTCCCCCACTGTAATACTTGAATCTATAAAAAAGATTGTAGAATATATCGATTCTCGTTAGAATTTATTTCATCTATATCCTTTTGCCGATACCTATTGCTTCAAGAGCTTAGAGAATAAGCTGCTGCTGCTGCTACATGTTAGAAGTTCGAGAATAGGAATACGATAAGGAATTAGAAATGGTATTTACGATATGGGTGGTACACATCTCGTCCCGATTCTGCCTACTTGATTCGTCGATAAACTATTCTTGTCGAACTCCGAGCTGCAACGACTCTAGGGTATTGAACTTATAGGGACGGCTGCACGTATATGTTCATTTCCTGGTTAGTTCGCTCGGTGACAACCTCTCAATTCACGCAGGGTCTCTCAATCTTCCGTTTCACACGAGGAATCTCTAGACGGCAACCGAGACGAAGTCGAGAAGAAATTCTTCTTTTCAAATCAGAAGGATCTGAAAATAAAAAGTTAAGACGCGAAGGAGATTCAACAATACCGTCAATTCCGTCCTGCTCGTCCGAGAGAATCAATGTCTGGCGTTTTCTTGGAAGAGCTTGACTGGTTCAGCTGCACCCTGACCGATAATTCATGGTGGAATGAACTCAGAAACCTTGAAAGCTATAATTTCCGAAGAAAGATAAAGTAGAAGATGGAAATCTGAATAACTGTGCATTAGCCATTTAAGCTCCATTTGATGTGATTCATATTAGAAGCGATTACTTAGATAAAAATAATATCCATTAGAAATGTCCTTTACAAAATATTAGAGTGAATCGTTAAGTTTTATTCTGTAATCTATTCATCAACGAATGTTATGAATATTTTATTATAAATCATTTTATACAATTATGTATGTAAAGTTTGAATGTGAAATAAAAATTTTTGCGTATAATTAATTTTTACACAGAGCAACTGTTACTTTACGCAGTCATGGTATGCGCTTGCATCAAATATTTTTTATAACTGAGTATGTAAAACTTGACTTTAGATACCTATTTAGCGTGCATAAAGTACCCTTTTTTCATAAGTGCCTGAAGTAATTACGCACGCTAAGCAGGCATCTAAAGTCAAGTTTTACACGATCAGTGACTTTAATCATTGCACTAGTGCGTAAAGTAATTACACGTGATCACTCGGGAAAACATGGGTACTTTACGCATGCTAAACAAGCATCTTAGGTTGAGATTTACACACTTACTTATAAAAAATAGTAAAGGCAACACGTGCGAGAAATACCTACTTTGCGCACCAGTTGCGTAATGTACCATTTCAACACTCTCGCGCAGCACTTTTTCGCATGTGCTAAAAAGTTCACTCAACCCCCTTGTGTCAAAAACTATTATTGTACGCATTGCCTAATTTTATTTTTAATATTAATAATCTTATGATTAATAAAGTTATTTAATGCTTTTATTAATCTGGATTAAATAAAATAAATCTGGATTAAAAAGTTACATTTTATGCTTGTCATAATCCACGTCGACAATTGGCATAATCCTTTTATCAGGTGGACTTGAAACTAATTGAAGTGTACTTCTCTAGATAAATTGAGTGAGCTCAAACTAAGCTTTAGTATTATACAAACATACCAGAGTAAATCTAAATTGAAATTTGTGACCCATAAATTAGTCTGCGCCCTTAATACTTTATTTATTCAAAGTATTCAATCTTAGTTTTAATGTTTACAGCGAATATGTCTTATATCCATGCATAAATCCATATGATATTTCACACAAAATTCTGATTCGAATATTTCATTTGTACTTTCTTCTATTCGCCGTATATAAGAATATAAATATTTTAAAGATGTATGGTATTACTTTTTTTTTATATTTTATCTAAATAGAAAATTATGGTGTGAAAACTATACAGATGTAAAAAAAGAATATGTACTGACTAACGATATGCGGTCAGGTAAAAATTAATTTTTGAATAATTAGTAGTAATATGTCGTTTCTGTGTCAAATAGGTCATTTAAACATGTGTGTACTTATACATTGTACAACATTATGTAAACAAGTTACTAATAAAATGTAAAATTATTTTCTTCTCTTTCTAGCGTGACTAACTATTTCGTTGTTAACCTATCTGTGGCGGATCTATTGGTGACTGTAATTTGCATGCCAATGGCAGTGAGTCAGGCTGTGTCAGTCATATGGGTCTATGGCGAAATTATGTGCAAGCTCTTCTTCTACCTCCAGGGTAAGTCCTGTTGAATCTATGTCGCGGCCTCACTTTAAAAAAAATCAATTTCCTCTCCGAACAGTGAACCTGCACATTTCTCTTCCAATTCTAATGCGACATTTTTCTGGCTTGGTAATCACGAGTAAACAAACTTTTTTTTTTAACTAAATAAACGCGTTTACTTTTTACATGAAAGCAAGTACTTTTAGAAACACAAATAATTTCCACCATGCAACTTTCAAAAATACATGTGATCTTAGATTAAACAAATACACCAATAGAAAGTTAGTTTAGTGATATGTAATAGTTCCTGAAAAAAAATGTTTTTATTTTATTGCAACGGAACCTACCGTGAAGTTATTTCACAAAAATTGAATAACAGAATTATTTATTTAATACTGTTAATTAGTTAATTATCAGTGATCTATATTATAATTAAATTATCAGAATTAATTATAATTGTTTGACTACTTCACTTTCAATTCAATGCCATTAAATATTTAGTTTAAGTATGTCAAAAAGCACGTATAATTATATAATATAACTTTTGAGAGTAGCATGAATTTTCTTTTGAATTAAGATGTTGAAGGGGTATTTATCGCTTAAAGTTTTCTTGGTTTTACATCTCCGAAAAACTCACAAAGTTTATGAAACCATATTTTTTAGTAGAGCTTAAATCAGATTTCAAGATTTGATTTTCAAATTTTCAGTTTTCAAAAGTTTCTACAGTTTCAAAATTGTTTTTCAGAGGACCTCGGAAGAAAATTCATTTTATTCGTATTTGAAATAGTAAGACTAAATTTGCATTTTGCGAATTCCCTAACAAGCATCTAAAAATCTTTAACGTCTACTTGGTTTGATATTAGTTTCAAACTTAAGAATATAATTGAAATTCCAAAATCTGATAAATATGTATTTATATAGTATTCAACAATATCCGCATGAATTCATATTTAATTTAATACGTATTTAATAATACAGTCAAAAGCGTTCTTCATAATACTGAATGTATATTAATGTAAACATTTTCAAAATTAATTTTGAATTAGTATCCGGTTTGATTAGGGTAAGTGTGTCAGTTCCTGTGCCCCCCCCCCCCTGGTTA
>UELU01118704.1:0-16804 GCA_900490025.1 Megastigmus dorsalis | reverse complement strand
GGGGGGGGGACTCCTATTGTGTCGAGCCGAACGAAATTGCTCTGGGTTGCACTTTGCGAGTTCCGTTAATCCGACCAAAGATTTTTGTCGTACCAATGGAATTGGCCGTGCACAGGCCAGACACAGCAATATTCTTCGACAAGATGCAATGCACTTTCGAAAATAGCGAGTGTGCTTTTCTCGTTATCTCTCCGTTGTAAATTGATCGATCGCAATGATAAGCGAGAATCTAGTGGCACACGTGCTGTGTGGCGTGCTACTGCCACTCGCTATTGCAATTAATCAATCACGAACGATCGACTAACGAAAAAAGCTATACCGACACACTGCTTGCAACGAAAAAAGAAAAAGGCTAGCAAATAACTTTTTGCCTCGAGTAGGCGATGATGATTTTTTTCTTTTTTTTGACATCCTGTGTATACAGTCTCTTGTTGCTTGGACGCTTTCTCCACCGAGGAGCAAGGTGTTTGTTCTTTTGTTTTCCTCGTCCGCGTATAAACTTACTCAGACAGTTATATATATATACATGTATCTGTACTCGGGCAGTTCTATTTGTTGGTTGGTTGGTTGGCTGGTTACCTATATTTTAATTTTATTGCTACTTACTTGGTGGTGGGATTATATTTTTTTTTTGTATAATATTGGTACGCGTTGCCTCGATTGACTCTAAACCGCAGCTTCTCAACACAGATATCTTGGAGGAAGAAAGCAGCCGATGTTCATCCGTCCGTAGACGACCATTAACACAAAACCACGCTGTGCGACAGCTTGAAATTCAGTACCGTGCGAGAGATAACGAGAGCATATCGCCAATCGAGCCGTTGAGAGCGAAAGAAATAGATAAGAGAGAGAAAGAGAGTGACGAGATGAGGCTAACGTGACCGAAGTGCGAGATCCCGTGGTGCAGAGAGAGAGAGAGAGAGAGAGAGAGAGAGAGACAGGAGAGACAGGAGAGACAAGAGAGACAACAACCACTGTAGCCAGAGAATATATCTGGAACGGGATCGACGACGCGCGAGACGAGTGATCCGAGTCCAAGTTGATCGAGAGACCCAGGTGATAGGATGATGAGCATAAACGGTAGGAGGACCGTCGCCAAACAGAACTCGATGAGCGAGCACACGGGTCCGGTCAGTCTCAACATGGTCATCGGTCAGAAGAGCAGCGGCGGCGGCGGCGGCGGCGGCAGCAACGGTGGTGGCGCTGCCACTGGCGTAGTCGCGGCCGCTGTACGTCACCATCATCAGAATCGCGAGAGCAACGACACGCTGTCGCAGCTCGAGCAACAGGTCCGCTCGATCGAGATGAACACTAAGGCCGCAGCCAGGCTCAGGGAGGGTCTTACCAGCCAAGAGCCCGACGACACCTATCAGCGATACCGCGAGCACGAGGACCTTCTGGGCACCATTAACCACGAGCCTGAGCGGTAACACACACACTACCAACGATCCGAGGCGAGGAAGCGATAGCGCGAGCGATTCTGTGCGGCTCGCGGTCTCTCATCATCCGTCTATCTTACCCATCATCATCATCATTCTCATCCTAATGATTAACAATTGGCTGGCGTGTGCTTTACCGTCCAGTGGGCTGAAAGACTTGGACGAACGACGATTTGTTGTCTCTGCTGATGAATTTGGTTGAAAGTGTGTGTGTGCGAACGTTGTTCCAAGTACACATTTTCAAACGAACAATCGGCGTGTGTGACGAATCGTTTGCTTGCAGGCAGGACTTCTGTTTCAATTGCGATCGGAATTCGTCGTGATACTGCAAATAAAAGATGATCTATTTGCAGCGAAAGGGTCTTTTCTGACTGTACGCTAACAATGCTTCTTACTAGAAATATTGCAATTGATATTTAATTAGCACCCATTTTATTTATTCATTTACTCATTCATTCATCATTCTTGATTCATCGTTAGCACTTTTTTTTTTGACAAGTGACTGCGTCTCTAGATTAATTGGTTCGTCTGGGTCGAGAAAAGTTCTTTGGGAAAAGGTTAGATACTTGGTAGTGTTGAAACTCGGTTCAATAACCTTTGCTCGGTAGATTTTTGTGGGGATAGGATTTAAAATTATACGCTGTGGCTTTTTTTAAATTTGGCCTAAAGTAGGTCGCAATTTTACTGGTCTTATTCGAAAACTTGGTAATTTTTTTATGAACAAATTGTGCTATGCACTTAAATATTAAACGTGAATGCTAAATACCTTTATTCAATTTAGTCACATGAGTTCAGTAATTATATCTCTTTTATTGTCTGAATAGTATAAAAGAAATATATGAGTATTTTAAAATTATTATATAAAAGTAAAGTGTTGCTCTTCAAATTCTGTTTAAACAGAAAATTCACTACTGTACGAAAATTTCGCTGTAGTAAGCAAAATGGAAACGTCAGAGATATAATCTTCGAGAACTTGGCAAAGTTCCTTCATTTTTCTATTAAAAAAAGTCATTACATAATTTTTCATAACTGCAATATTTTTAGACGCGCAAATGATAATCGAATAAAAATTACAATCAACTAACAATATAAGCAGTGATTAACTAATAAAAAAAACACGACACGTTATCCGATACTTATTTAACGTCGTTTTATTTCGAGTGCTAAAAAATCATATCAGTGTAAGAAAAGTAGATAGAATTTTAAAATACAATAATAAGTTGTAAGACTTTATTTTGTCAAGGTGTTTTTCGTGTGATTAAAACATATCTTTGACTGTATCTGTATAGTTAAAGTGCAAAATATCTTCGCAATTCAATTAATGACGTTTCAAGTAATCTGATCGAGTTTATACACCTATGATATTCATTGCATAGCTAGTCAATATAATTGTTATTTACAATATTTACAAACATATTCCACTACGAATTGATAAATTAGTAAAATTATCGTGTGCATCGATGAAAATAATCATTACAGCGGAAAGTTATTTATATTCAATCGGAAATCATTTAATCAGAGAATCGAGTTTATTATTAAATTTATCATAACGAAGTAAGTCTTAAATTTATTAACAGCCAAAACTTTGAAAGGATTTGCACATTATTTATTTTATGAAAAACTTGGAAATAACTTGGAGACGTATTGAAACATACATAAAATGTATATTTCTATTTGCTCTTGAACCGTCAAGAGAGTAATTTAAATAGTGACAAAGTTGAAAAAAAATTCTTATCAGCTGTTATAAATATGCATGAACAAAGTTGAATATAAAAGCTCCAACTAACAGTTACAACGTATTTCGTTTATCAAACGTGTTCAAGCTTCTCGAATGTTTGTACAATGTGAACAGCGGAAAAAGCTTTCAACTCTTCTCCAGCTAAAAAATAGTTACTTCTTCAATTTTCGTGTTCACAGAACTAGTTCAAAAATAAATCTATTTTGTTAGAAGCTTAATTTAGGCTCATTCGGTATTTTCGAAAAATCGATAAATTGCAAAAATACATCTCTATACGCTCACCGTCTATTTATAGCTTTATTAATCTTTATAAATTTATTGAAGTGCACGAGTAAGCGGCGCATCGTCACTGCTAAAAACTGCATTGCACGCGACGCGCAGTGCACACAAAACGCTCGTGATTTCATTGCGGTGGAACGCACTCTAATGGAAAATATGAAAATTTCAAAAAGAATGTAAACATTTATCACTTTCTATGTAACGCGCGCGCGCTTACAACATTTTCTCTCGCGTGCCGCGCATCGGTTTGCTTATATTGATTCGTCATGGACCTCAATTCCAATCGGTTGAGAATTCTCCATAATATTTATCTTCGTACAGTAATAGAAATTTCCGATTTAGCGAATATTCTTAATAATTGTTCAAACCATACGACAAGATAATTATATTTGTGCACTTGGTGTTTATGTTCTTCTATCGTAGAAAAACATTTTTTCGCCAATATCTTGCAAAATAGGTCTCAGTGTCGTTTTGCACTCGAAAAAATCGTCAGGATGATCAATAAATTTGTAAATACGGCAGGCTTAAAATTATTAATTATCTAGCGACTGATAAGAGTATTGTTTCTTATCAAAAATCAAGTCTGTGATCTCGACAGTAAACAGGATTTCTAACACACTTTGCGGCATGAAAACATGCATTTATACCGTTATAACGATTCCGATAAATAAATCAGATTAATATATTTATTTTAAAAAATGGGTCGACACACGAGCTGCAAACGTATATTCCTTCGCTCCGTCAGAACTTTTCTCGGGGCTATACGCTTTACAACGGATAGGCGCTGCTGTATATATAGTATGGAACATAACAACGTCATACAAGTAGGAATCGTACCGCAGTCGAGAGACGCGGTCTGCTTTATTTATAAGTCCTTCGGAATCGTGCTGTGATGAAAAGCTGTGATGAATTTAGTTTTTCCTGGAGAAATTTATATTTTATTCGATAACCACTATAAGAACGTAGAATCACTTGGGTTGGAGTCAAAGCTCGAATATTATAAAATGTTGAACGATGTTTTATGCAGATATAAAATCGTATGGGTTCATACGATATTACATATACAGATGGGGTGATCGATCGATCGATGGCTTACGCAATCTACCGTTACACCAATTACGATAGATAAAAATCAGTAAGAGTCGAATATTTAATATGCAATTAATATGTATTTTCGAAACGGCCGCGCTCTCTCCCAAAAGCGTCGAAACAAAGTTTGATCTCGTTGCAGCGGGGCGCAGGGCAGGCCTGAAACCCACTGCCCTCGATATTAAAATGAAATTCCATTCCATTAGTAGAATAATGAATCACCGCGCGTTCAATCCTGGAATAAAATTAGTATTCCAATGAATATACCGGCGAAGTCACTCGGCTTTCAATTCACACCGCATAAAACATCCATTCAACCAATTCTGGATAAGTTCTTCATTCCCCGTAGCCCGCGATTCCCTATTGTCACGCTAAACGAGCCCAATTGTATTATTAGAATCGACGTCTAATTTCGAGTCATAAAGCGGCGCTTATACGCCAAGTACGCTGCCAATTCGCGAGAGCGCGAAATGTAACGCCTCGAACAAATTCTCATCACCGCGCGATTCCCCCACCAAAAGCCAACGCACAGACACCGAATCGCTCGCGCGTTCGCAACCCAAAAATCAAACACGCACTCACGTATAATCGTCGGGCGTACGAAAAAAAAACAAAAATCAGGATCGTAGCGGCACCGCGTGGACTGGAACGAGGCCAGGCGGGCCGCAACTCGTTCGGCCACGAGAGCCGCCATCGTCAGGCATTGGCCTCAACGCAAACCTCGAGCAGATTGGCTCGGGCCGCCTCGGATGCACGTCGCAGGCCCGAGATCGAGCCACCACCCAGGATGCAGCGAGCCATAGCCAAGCCGAACTCTAGGCCCGTCGTCTCTGTGCTGGCCACCGAGGTAACACACGTCCTATACACGCCGACCGCACCGAACAAACTTCACGATATACCTGTCTGGGCTGGTTTATTATGTATCGTGATGTATTGAATTTTGGTTATTATAACAGATGCTGTAACTGTGCTAAGTATCTCGAGGCGGCGGGACCTGGCGAAAGTTTTCACCTCGATTCGAGCCTAGAGTGCTCCTTCGATGGCGAGGTTTCCCAGGTGCAGTCGACCGATTTATTTAGCGAGCAACGCTTACTTTCTTCAATCTATACTAGCCGAGAATTGTGCGTATAGCACAATTGGTCTTGTACGTTGTACAAGATATGTATTTCGCGTCGATTATATTATACTCATAGCTTCGGCGAACAGATTTAATTACAGCCCCAATCTTGTATTGCTATTCAATTTATTTTTTTTACAAATACTTTAGACATACACCGAGTACATTCCATATTAGACGCCGCGCCAAACATCGAATTAAGGTTAGCGAGCATGCAACCCACCCGAAAATCCCATCTCCGCAGCATATATACGTATACATCCCAGCCTCGCTGCGAACGCCTCTCTATTAATTGAGAGCTTTCCCTCATTCAAGCCTCTCGCAGTGTCCCATCAGCAGCAGCAGCAGCAGCAGCAGCAGCAGAGTGAGAGAGAGAGAGAGAGAGGGAGAGTCGCGCGTTGTTCCACCCTCGGCAACACACCACCGCGAACTCGCTATATGTATATATAACTATATACGGCTAGAAACAACGGTGTATCAGGCAGCCGCCGTAGAGAGAGCGAATCGCGCAACAAGTAGGGCGAGCTACGCAGGCGCACCAGCCCCGCGACTTACAACACTCGCACTCTCTCTCTGCCTCTCTCTCGGCTGGACGTACCGCGTCGTCGTCGACGTATCGATCCCTTCTCTCTCTCTCTCTCTCTGTCTCTACACACATCTCCTCCCCCGACGTCCAACGTCGACTCGCACACCACCCCCACACATACACACACGTACACACACACGACGCGAGCATAGAGCAGGCAGCAGCAGCAGCAGAAGCAGAGCTGGCGCCAGCTTCGCTTCTCTCCCTCGGCTGGCGACGACCGTCCCAACTATTAGTTCGCGCGCGTCTGCAAAGCGTCGGAGCAGCGGATGGCGGATGGCGACCGTCCGGGAGCAGCTTCCTCCTCCGCCTGCCTCGACTACCTCCTCCAGCAGTAGCGGCGGCAACGATAAGCACCTGAGCCACCGGGAGCGAGAACAGCACCAGCAGCAGCAGCAGCAGCACCACCACCAACACCAACACCACCACCACCACCAAACTGGCCACGGCAGCAGCAGCGTGCGGGCGGCGAAACAGCCCCGGCAAGATGGTCGCGCGCGGCCTTCTCCGGGTAACCGAGCTCCGGACCGAGCGGACGAGGCCAAGGCAAAACATTAACAAACCGAGAGAGACCGAGCGAGAGCGTGTGTGACACTTGGACCGAGACCCACTGCATCCCTCGTCGCACGCCCCTTTTCTACCCTCTCGCGCACACACCCGCACACGCACACGCACACACAGACACACGACACACACACACAGAGACACACAGACAGCTATAGAGATATAGAGAGAAGCGTCCCTCCCATGTATACGAGTGATCCGATCTCTGCGGGGGGCTGACTGTGTCCGCGTATAATCGTTTAGAGTTGTAGCTGTATAATATAGATATAGTTGGATATATATATATATATATATATATATATGTGTGTATATGTATATGTCCGAGTGTCGTCGGATATGTAGAGTCAAGAGTGTGTACTAATGCGCGGGTGTTCCCGTCTGGTTGTGGCTTGGTTGCAGGCGGCTGATGGCGTCGGCGGTGGCGGTGGCGTCTCGAGCGGCGGCGGCGGTGGCGCCGGACCCCCGGGACCCGGGGCCGCCCGTCTATCCTCGAGGAGCCGACAGTCCGAGGAGCCCCACATCGGCAAGTACAAGCTCCTCAAGACTATCGGCAAGGGCAACTTCGCCAAGGTCAAGCTCGCCAAGCACGTGCCGACGGGCAAGGAGGTCGCCATCAAGATCATCGACAAGACACAGCTCAATCCCGGCAGTCTGCAAAAGGTGCGTACTAACCGTTTTCATCCCACCCCACCCCCTTTTTTTCTTTGCTTCCTCTCTTTTCTTTTTTTTTTTTTTTTGACGTTCCGCGGTAGAGTGGGAAAGGGGTGCCGTCTCGCCAGCGGTGGTGTTACTTCTTTTCCCTGTGCGAGCGCTGCTGCCAACGGGGTTGCGTAACGGCCCCTGCACCTCCCCCAACACACCAGTCTAGTGATTTTCTTTTGTGCAGTCGTCGACCCCCCCACTGACGGCAGCGCAGACGACTCTATTCTTTTTCTCCGTTCTTGCTACCCTAGCACCTCTCCCCCGCCTGTCGAAGAGACTCTCCTTAATAATTGTTTTTTTTTAGTTCGACTGACTGTTGACGTTCGTTGGGCGGGGACTATTTTTAATGACTACTCGTGAAAATGCAGTTTGTAATCCGGGACCTAGTGGAATGAGGAAAATTCGTGTCGGGGATAGAGTCTCTGCAGTTTAGGGTCGATTTCACTTCTTCTCGCTTCCGACGACTAATGAAATTCGCGGATACTCCATTGTCCGGTTTTACTGCTTTTCCTCGAAAAGGAAAAGTCGAGTCGCTATGCAAAATCCAACTAACTTTCGTAGTGTATACAGCCGCGATCGCGATGTAAAAGTATAAGAGAGGTATTCGATCGAATTGAAAAAATTACTGCCGCACTTTACCTGGAGAGATCTTTCCTTTTTATTGCAGTGACTTTGAAATCTCGCGAGGTATATACGATAAAAAGTGGCTCAACGACATCATAAAAATAAAAGATGATTCACAATAAAAAAGAAAAAAAAATGACAATTTCATATCAATCTCTCTCTATCCGTGACTCACTTTAATTTATTACGCGCAGCTTTCTGTGTTTTTTTTCCCTTCTTTTTTAGAGCAAGTACTATATGATTATCTGGTATTTTTTATGAGAAAATTCTCTCCGCGCTCCCGATCCAAATGCACCAGACGATTAAATTCTACTTTGAAAAGAATGCAGAGAGTACAGCTGTACGCTTTCGTCGATAATAGTCTCGTTACTCCGGAGTTGACTGAAAAGAAAAAAAGTCGAAGACCCACATTTAATTGGAATAAGCGCATAATCGATCCGCCCAGTTGGACTCGATAATTCGCGCGCTCACCAAAGATGGGCCCATTGTCAACCTCGTTTTTTCGAAAAAGAAAAAAAAAATTAACCTCTCAAACTCGTTATCTCGCGAGTAGGGAAATTGAAAGTCAAGAGTTGTTGTGCTTATATACCTCTTTTGTCACCTGGCATTGTTCTATATATCGGCGGCATTCAGCTGCCTGACAATAAACACAATGGAGGAATGCATCACAATGCCATTCAATTCCTCTCTCTGTCTCTCTTGCTCTTGCTCTTTTGCTCTCGCATCTCGTAGACTCCTGAAATCCTATTATTTTTAAAGGTTCGTCCTAGGCGACTACTACTTCTCCGATAAGCGATTATGCTCTGCGGGTATATAGGATAGATTTTCAAAGAGAGATCGCTCACCGTCTCAGCTCTCTCTCTCTCTCTCTCTCTCTCTCTCTCTCTCTCTCTCTCTCTCGCGACAGAGTCATCGTGCACTTTTGACTGATGCGCGGCTCGCGTGCAATTTCCGGGCGCTGCTTCGAGGTCGCGCTCTCCTCTAACGAGCGAAGCTTTTCTCACTCTTCGCCATGATGTTGCGCGCACTGCCCGTCGAGGCATTGATTTCGGAATAACCGACCGCTTTTATCCCAGTGTCTCATCCAAAGCAACTAACGATCCTGTGAATGTCCAACAGCTTTTCCGCGAGGTCAGGATAATGAAGATGCTGGACCACCCGAACATCGTGAAGCTCTTCCAAGTGATCGAGACGGAGAAGACGCTTTACCTGGTGATGGAGTACGCGTCGGGTGGCGAGGTGTTCGATTATCTCGTACTACACGGCCGCATGAAGGAGAAGGAGGCGCGCGCCAAGTTCAGGCAGATCGTCTCGGCGGTGCAGTACTGCCACCAGAAGAAGATCATACACAGGGATCTCAAAGCCGAGAATCTCCTCCTCGACAGCGAGATGAACATCAAGATCGCGGACTTTGGCTTCAGCAACGAGTTCACGCCCGGCAACAAGCTCGACACCTTCTGCGGATCGCCGCCCTATGCGGCCCCCGAACTCTTTCAAGGTATGTGCTTCCCGCCTCTTATTCGTTCTCGAAATAGCCGAGCTTTTTTTCTCTCCCTCTCTCTCGGGAGCTTCGGTAGAGAAAACAAAAAAGCGGCTGATAACCGTTTTCATTTACGCTGATAGTTGCTTCTTTCGAACGTTAAAAGCGCCCAATGCTTGTGACGCGAAAATAAGAATCGTTGCCAATTCGCGAGACGTTGAATGACACATGCGCACGGGGAAACATAATTTATCCATTTTGCGCTTTTCTGTCAAATTTAAAATACAGAAATACCTCGAGTTCGACTCGAAACTAATCTTTGCGTTCGCAGTATTTTAAAGATTACGAAGTAAATGAAAAAAAAAAATAATAATAAGTTGAGTCTTACAACATTGAAAGCGTTCTTAACTTTATGTTGTAACAATTTTTTTTGCTTTCGGTAGCGACGTTATTTGAAAAAAAAAGCAAGAATCATGTGTGTCCAAAAAAGTTGCAGAAGCCTATATTTAAAAGATTTTCTCGAGTTTAACAGTTTTTTTTTGGTTGTCGATCGAGATTTTTTAATTTCCGTAGATTTTAATTGCTTTCAGTATGACTGGAGTATATAGAGCACTGATCGATGAGTCGTATTACGAGAGCCTTGAATTCTGTACAGCGTTTGTTCCGATGCACTCGAAACCAAATATTAAAACACACGTTCGGTCGTTACCAAAAACTAGATTTAAAACTTTCCAACTGCACAAGTTGTTAACAATTATCGAAATAAAAGAAATTTAGATTACGAATCAATTATTGCCTCCTCTGTATTAAGTTTCTTAACTCGAAAGCGAACTGTGCTAATAATTGTATTGTACGTTTACAGGCAAAAAATACGATGGTCCAGAAGTAGACGTCTGGTCGCTCGGCGTAATACTCTACACCCTGGTGTCCGGCTCGCTGCCATTCGATGGCTCGACGCTGAGGGAGCTGCGCGAAAGGGTACTCAGGGGAAAGTACAGGATTCCTTTCTACATGTCGACGGACTGCGAGAACCTGCTCAAGAAGTTTCTGGTGCTCAACCCTACGAAACGGGCCTCATTAGAGGTACGTGCCGATAAGGTTCGGATTCCGCTCCTATTGCACAATTTCGTAGGCTTTTACATGCCTCTTCTTCAGACGCACGAACTCTTTATTTACTATATAGTCGACAACATCCTAGTGATTTTTCATTATCTTTCGTTACATATAGTACCATTGAGAGCTTTAGAACCGTTTGCAGATTTTCATTTGTTTGAAAGCGATGGAACTATTTAGTTTGATCTTAGACCTAAGTATTTGTATAGTTGTAATTAAGTTTATGGAAATAATTCTTTAAAACAGTTGATGTTATTTATATGCTTAAAATCAATGTGTACCCAAGTAAAAATAGACACAAAATAACGATAATGCTTAATGATATTAAAGTCTCTAAATTTGATATAATTGTAGTAGTCTTTAAATATAGGAAAGATCGCTATAGCGACCCAAGCCTTTACACGACCTTTATATAAGAAATTGATTTCTGATGTATTATTCCTAGACCATTGGCTGGGTCTCTGTAGCTTGTTAACAGTTGTCATTTACATAACGAAGAAAATTCTCTCTAACATTGAATTTGATTTTTCTATTTTTCACAAGGCGATCGATCAATTTAACTCGTGCAATACATAAGCTGATCTATAGCGTTGCCCTTAACGAAATCATTCATCTTAGAGCATGCTCACAATTAAAATCCGCACGAATCGAGAAAATTTTTAAGATCTTCGCTTATATAATGAGCATAAATTAGATAGCTTTTAAATATTCTAAGAACAATCACTAAGACAGTACTCTAAAACGGCCTCTTATCTCCCCTTTACAAAGTTTGGTTTTCCTTGCTCTTCGCAGAATATTATGAAGGATAAGTGGATGAATATGGGTTACGAGGATGACGAGTTGAAACCGTACTTAGAACCAGAGCCTGATTACAAAGATCACAAGAGGATAGGTGAGTCTGCCAGTATGTACATAACACCTTACTACTTACTGTTCTTGTCTTAGATAGCGCATTGCATTCGGATACTCTAACTGCTTGTAACCAACGGCCTCTCTCGGACGGCGCGACGATATCACAAACATACGCCGTCCCGACGTGCACATATTTATACACGTGTTTGCTTTTATACGTTTATAATATACTATCTCGCATTGTTTTGCTTCGAATTCGTGTATACTAACTGCTCACACGTTCTGCGGCTCAAAAGCGCAGCGAGAGTGTCTGGGCCTTTAAAAAAATGCTTGACGACGGATACTCGCGAGACACCGAGTGTCCAAGGAAGAGAATCAAGGTCATATGTATCTTGGTTTACCTCAGTGAGAAAACAAACAAATTTAGATCCTCCTTTCAATGGGGACCAGGTTCCCAACAAAATTTATACTATTATTATTACTGCATGTTCAATGTTCATTACTGTAAAGTTTTTTTTTTTATTTTTACATTTACTTCCTGCCTTGATTATGTGTGACTATTAACCCAAAAAAAAACCCAGATCATCTCATTCAATTATCCTCTTTTGGTTTCAAGTACTTTAAAATTTTGTTTGTTTTATTTTTTTTTTCTTTTACGATATTTAGAAGAGTCAGTAGTTGTTAATGTTTTGAATGATGCAGATACGAGCGACTTATTTGCTATTAGATTTGACTATGCCTACCACGCCTGTATGTTACAGAAGCACTAGCGAGTATGGGCTACACGCGAAGTGAAATCGAAGACTCATTAGGACAGGCGAAATACGACGATGTATTCGCCACGTACTTGCTGCTCGGCAGAAAAACAACAGACGTAAGTTCAAGCAACGAGAAACAAAAAGCACGTCGCAGAGCGAAGGAGGAGAAAAGCAGTTTTTTCTTACAAAACATACATGTATCACTGTCGTGGAAAACAAAAAAATACCTTGACATTTTTTATAGCCGGAAAGCGACGGTTCAAGGTCAGGGAGTTCCCTGTCGCTGCGCAACATTCCACCACAGGTCGGCTCGGCCGGGGGCGGAGGAAGCGGTGCCGGCACAGGTGGAGCTGTCCAGAGTCCCTCGCACAGGAGTGTACACCGCAGCATCTCGGCGAGCAATCCCAAGCCCAGCAGACGTGCCTCGTCTGGTGGTGAAACGCTTCGTAAGTCGTCCAGCAATGATGATACCAAAACAAAGCTCAGCTTCAGATTTAACAGAGAGATAATTAATGAATTTTTACCGAACGACCTGTGTTTCCTATACAAGAGCACTCTAATGTTACTCGTACACTGCGAATGGACTTTGCGACCTCCGGACACGATTTTTTTAGCACATTGCTGATACATATATCACGAGCAGCAGACTCAGTATCATCATGCATAACAGCAACTTGCCACACTTTAGCGGAAGGAACTCGGTTACTCTCTGTGCCTCCGCCCCTTCTTTTTTTTTTGTCCGGAGCGGGGTACTGTAGAACTTCTTAGAGTTTAAGTTGATTTTACGAGGAAATAGAATTACTACCGTTACTTACCACTCTGCATATGTGAAAATCTACGGGTTGTATGAAAATAACATACTGTTAATTTTTCAGCAGTCATTTTCAAAGAAAACATGTAACATTTTATTATAACCTAGGGATGTAAAGTAACTCTAAGAAATTTAGGGAATAGCCGGGCTTTTTCTGCTAGGATGGCCTCAGCCGTGTGGTTTTCTTTCAAGCAATTTCCATAATTAACTTTACATGTAACATTAGAGTTTTTTTATATTTTTGTTCTCATTTACTGAAAAAGGAATTGCACTGAAAACTTACTAAAACAAACAAAAAAAAAAAAAAAAAACAAAAGAAAATGTAAACGAGAACCGCAACTGGTCGTATCTGGTTCTACTCCATTTTGCTTCTTAGGCGGAGCCCCAAGTCCAGGTAATACAACGAACCACAATCATGCTACTGCTGTAACCGGTGGACCGGTAACTGGAAGTGGCGGTAGCAATTTCAAACGACAGAATACCGTGGACGCAGCAACAATTAAAGAAAATACCGCTCGAGCAGCTCGTGAATCTGTTCGGCCATCCGCGCCCAAAAATAGCCCTGGACAGCTTGACACTAGTGAGTTCACTTCACACTCAAATAACCACTTTTTTCAAGATCTACAAGTTATCTATCCGAGAGATACCGCTCCGACAGTGAATCACACAAAGACATCATTCGTACCTCATCGCTTCGAGGCTTCAATAAGAACGTTTGCTTTGGAATTGGTTGCAGTGAATTAACTACTTAGTCAGCTTTTTAGTTTCTTACTGTTAATTTCTCTTTTGTCTACGAGTTTTGATTTGATGATTTACTTTATTTATCAGATTTATACAGTTTGATTTGCTCAAAGTTATTAGATTTTTATTTTTATTATTATTATTATTATTATTATTAGAGTTAAGGAAAGGCATTCGATCAGGGCTGGGCAGCATCAAAACGGGGTTCATTATAATTCATAAGCACATTGACATTTATCGAAGCCTTGTATGATAAATGAAAGAGACTATGTTCTCATCATTCATGACATATTCTTTTAGACATGTAGATGTATTAGTCGAGTCATTAAAAAAAAGTGTGAAATCAAGTTTCTTTTTTATTTAATACAAGATGTCAAAGAGATATGTTAAAATGTTTATGAATTTTTAAGGGAAACATTAATAATAGATAGTAAATACGCATTACTCGCATTCTTCAGAATAAAATATAGAATTTACTAATTATTATATACTTAACTCAGAATGTGTATGTTCTTCAAACATGCATGTGTACTTTTCTATCACAGCACAAATTAGTCTATGATTTTCTGATAATATATATATTTAATCATTTCTATTTCATTTGCTTCCTACTTTAACAATAATTAATTTTTTAATATGTCTAAATTTTTGCTCAGCCCTGTCTTCGATAAAGAGGTTTTTAAAAAGTGAGTACAACTTACAGAAAAGAAAAGTAATAATCAGATATTACGTTTTTTTTTTTATTATTTAAATTTGTTTCTTTACTTGTTTTCGTCTTATGTTATCGTATCTCTTCTACTTGGAAAGAGAAAGAAAGTGAGAAGGGGATTGGGTGATGGGAAGATGGAGAAGTATTGGTCTGATGGTGGTGGTCTTATTTTGTTTATTTACAAATGTTTCAGTCTCAGAGTATCGAGTACTTCTTGTATTTATTTTAAACGTTTTGTGGTCGTTCTTTGTCTCGTTAAAGAAAAAATGAAAAGAAAAAAAAAGAGAGAAAGCTATAATTTTCATGTTTTATTTTGCTTTGTTTTGTGTTGAACCATATCTAATGAGGCTTGCAGTGACAATGTTCATTCTAGGCGTCGGTACGAGTCCCGGTGGCAAGACGAGAGGCGGCAAGAGCAACACGATGAACACCGGAGTACCAAGCATTAGACCGAGTATTACACCTGCGCCTGGCTCAATCGGTCGTCGTAGTACAATATCGTACGACCAAGCCAAAACCTCATCCTCATCCACCGAAAGAACGAACGACGTGCCCAGGTACATTCATCACTTATTTTTGCCTCGTTAATTTGATCTTACCGGCCATTCGAGATGTTCGATAACATGTTTGAGTTTGTAAAGACTATTATGGAAGGATCAAATGTAAAACAGTAAAAAGTATACACTCTTTCTCATGAGTTTTCCGAGCTTTGGAACGCCAAAACACTGTTGGTGCAACTTTCTGTGTAATTCGATTATTCCATGAGAGTAATTATAAACATAATTTACTTTATAGTTATCACCTACAATTAATCGGTTAGCTTAACAATCTTCACTATGTAGCATAGCAGTTATAACGGAAAAATACGAATCAACCGTAAGTGTTGTTCGATATAATACAGAGTATAGAATTATGCAACAGCGTCTTCGGAAATTTCTAAATACGTTCATCCAAAGATATACAATGTATACTTGTTTAGATCTAAAACTCTCTATCAATGTATTTTGTGCTGAGTTAGAGTTCTTTTACCGTAGCGTCTTTCACACTTCACACACTAACCGAGAACTGTACTTACTTACCGACACTTTAGTGTATAATTAGAGGCGATGCAAGACCTTTACTTCTCCGACTCCCATGGCGGTGAACTCGACACACGCACACACAGACACGTTTAATTGTTGCATCGCTCAAGCATGTTTTGGCTGCTGCCTGACCGAATTATATCATATTATAGAGATCACATTGATGAGCCACACACGAACGCTAAACTCTTTTTAATACTAGAAAAGCGATGTAAGCGCAACAGGTGCTTTTGTTTTATTTGTTAGTCGAACAACACACCCACACACGTACGCACTTATGGACTGAATTTATATTAACTTAGATGAACAGTAGACACACACGCACACACATAAACTTTCATAGACCGTATTCAATAGCTTTAAGATTCATGACCATACATGTCTCGGCTTCCGTTAAGGCAAGCGCGAGTTTTCCATATAGAACAAAAATAAACCTATCTTCATAAACGTCATACTTCATATTGCATTCATTCCATTCATTCTCTCATTTATAAGCATCGTATATCCGTGTTTTGTGAGCATTTATTTTTTCGTCACAAGTATGAGGCAGTCGCTAAGAATACCAATGGCGAGTGTGCACTGCAATAATCAACGATATTAGCAATGATCGTATATATATATATATATACAAACAGTTTAGTTTACTCAAGTATATCCAATGAAAACGTACGACGGTAAATTCGTTGTTCCACATCCGCTTTTTTTTCACGACAATTAAAACTCGCGTTTGCACCTCTCACCTCGCGAATTCACGCGGAAACCAAAGAAAAAGAAAAAAAGACAGCTGATAGGGCATAAACACAAGAAAGTGTACAAAAAAAAAAAGAAAAGAAAGAGAGCAAGTATTGAAACTGTTGTCTAACTGGTTGTTGTTGTGGGTTATGTGCTGCTTACACACACAGCCTGGTCGAGAGCGCTAGGCCAACGCGTGGTCATACGAAATCAGCGAGCATCAGCGCGTCACACCGTGGCACGGCGGCGGGCGGCGGCGTGCCCCAGGCCGATCATGCGCTACTGGATCATCCCCAGCCGCGCAACGCCCACAACTCCCTACTCGTCACTGCTGACCCTCTTAGGCAGAGGTACAGGTCCTACCTCAACCCCCCGCAACCCCCGCAAA
>UELU01118701.1:0-25251 GCA_900490025.1 Megastigmus dorsalis | reverse complement strand
AGCCGACGTTGCTGGTGGGAGGCAGTGACATTGCATACAACGGTGCGAATTGCTACCTACTTCAGATACATTTTTGTGCAAGAGATTACCGGTACTGTGATCGCTCCTTGCCTAGAGACCGTCTGCCAATAATGCGCGAATCGTACATTTCTTTCAAAGTCAAACACTGGGCACTGAAAAATAATGATATAAAATTGCATAGACTTGAATTGCATGTTGCTTGTTAAATAAAAAAGTAATTGTTCGTTACCGTTGTATTGCAAACTGACAATGTCATGCAGACATCGTTATCGGACTTGGCGCGTATCTGTACTAAAGTGTCGTCTTCTGCCGATACATGGTCAAAATGATACCCATAATAAATTGGCTGGGCAGGAGTCAAAATTGCTTTTCTCGTTTCTCCAGTTCTTAAAATACATTATACTTGATTAATTTACGATGAAAAGAAAGAATTTAGTATGCGCAGTAGTAAATAGCAGTGCATCTCAAGAAAATATAAAAAATCTGTTAGTGTTCATTATCAAAACCAGGTCATTGACAAATACCTATTTACTCTAAAAAGAAAATTATTGAATTTAAGAAAATATTTACTTTAATTATAGTTATAAATTTTCTTTGGGTATATATACAGTATACGTAAGTTCCTGTCATTCAATTAGTTAGATAATAAATATAAAAAATTAATTTACACTAATGAACTTCCCTAGTTCTTATATCATTTCTATAAATGTAATTAAGTATATGTTTCTTAAAAAACAATTATAGCAGTTTATCTTTTGGGCAATAATAGATAGAAGCTGTATTGTAGCACGATTATTTCAGCTATCTAATCGATCTACCATTATATGATCAAGTACACATTTTATAGATAGTGTCTTTATAAAAAAAGAAATTACAAAGCTATACCAAATGACAAAAATAAATAGCTTTTAAACCCTGTCACCGTTATCATATAGAAATCACATCTATTTTTATGAATCAGAATATGAATATAAGTTTAAGTAGTTCCTATAGTAACATTTAAAACTTACTTCATGTAAAAGTTTGGCACTGGATCAAGTCTCACATAAAAAACGATGCTTTTCATACTAAAAGTAGACAAACTAATACTAACAACATCTGCGCTTCCACTATACGTTATGTAGTCGTAATATTTCGCGGGGCACAGGTTCCTGCTTGTTTTGCGATAAAGCGTTGCATTCGCTAAGTCTTTGCTTTTCAATTGCAGCGGCACGTTCCAGCTGAGAATCCCTTTTTTCTGTCTAACTATTATTATCAATGGATAATCGGTTGTTGCATCCTCGCTTTCAACTATGATCCTGGCACCGTCTAACGCTGTAAAATCCTGCAAAAGTAATCGTCGCTATCAAATCGAATATGTATAATTTTAAGAGTGTATTTGGAAGTTATGTCGTACAGCTTGCTCTTTATATTCAAATACATATTCGGTGTCTGAGCTTATAGGATATGCGTAAGGTCTACCATAATCGGCTACAATATTAATGACTTCTGTGTTGGAAAAATCCACGGTTAAAGCTAGAATTAAAATTGAGAAAATGATCGTTGCGAGTTTAGGACATTTTCTCAACGTCATTCTCATTTTCTTTTTTGGTTCTGCTGTGCGAAAAATTGAGCAAGTGGCAATGTCGGACCGTCGATTACTCAGACTGTGAAAGCTGAAAAAATAAGTTAAAATTATCACTGGGAACTTGAAACTTGTAAGGAGTCTAGTGAAGGAAAGAGAATATTTCCAATATTATTACTCAAACAAAAGTAAGCCTTCACTGATAGAAAAAAGGGAGAGCTGCTGTACTTGTCGGGCGAGCTATTATATAGCAAAACAAAGTTGCCGCGCTCCCACCTCCTCCAAAACAGCAGCTCTCCCTTTTTTCTATCAGTGTTGGTTTTACAATTTAAAACTCGATCGAAAAAGCATTGCAAGTATATAAATCTAGCTTCATCTCCGGCACGTATCAACCTTTGTAAATATGCCTGAATGTGAGTGCCGAAATGCAAATCAAGATCTTATTGGCGATAAAACGCCCACCGGAGCGCTCCGATGCAAAACAAATATAGTATTGTCAATTTATTTATTAAGCATGCAAGAAAGTGCAAAGCCAAAAAACGAGATCCGGCGTGGGCCGCCACGTGCGTGCATGTACATATAGGAAAGCCGCATCAAAATGCGTTTAACGGCAAAATCTCAAAAACTATTATTTTTTTTTATTTAAAGCTTTTTCAACCCTGCACGGCTTATTTGGCTATACAAGAATTCATATACATTAAGATTTGGTGAAATACAACAGACTACGCAGAGTCATAGTTCTTTTACAATTTTAGTTCACAATCAAAAAATTACATACGATCCTATACAGACAGTTGGCTTCTTTTTCTATTATACTGAGGACACTGACACCATTATATGACCTTTTAAACAATTAATTGGTTCATAACTTTTTATCTCCCACTTTTTTCGTTGGAAACCCTCAAAATCTGGATTTAGCATCTAAAAATGAGTTTTTGGGTTGAAAAAGTTTTAAATAAAAAAATTTCGAAGGAACAGTATGACTTATTGTAAAGTACTGACTTTATGGTGAGTGAATGTACATTTATTGTAAAACTATTCGTTAACTAAATTAATCCATATAAAGTCATTCTTGCTCTCAGTGACGAAGGGCTGTAACTTTCGTTTTAAACATTGGTCAATTCGATGGGATACTTATAGATACTTTGTTATCAATCGTATTTTCGATTATCGTTAGGTCGATAAAGTAATATTGAATCTAATAATAAACGATCATTTTACCGGTATATGTAGATGACGTCAGCTTTGGTAGTTCTCTTCTGTAATAAGCTTTATTAATCAAGAAACGTCAAGAATGTTTCTATTTTAAACTTTAATGACTAAGGTATTGTACACTGAGATATATGATCGCGTATATCGTTACGCAAAAAAATAAGATGAATGTTCCAATTTCAGCTACTTTTATTATCCATTTCTGTTCCCACATTACTTTTGCTCTCATAAATATATTGCATTAACTTAAGCCATTAATGACCATAAATTAATCTTCTTTCATTATTAGGATTATAATGGTTTACTTGAATCCACGCACTTGATTCACTTAATTATTGTTCACTCAAAGCAAATTATAATTTAACACGCTCCATTTTTGTCACAAAAATGCAAAACCTCAAATAGATTTTCAATTTTGAACCTTTTTAAGCAAAGCACCTACATCAGATCACCCGCACTGACAATAAACTGTTCAATGGACTGGCAGTCGTGGTCGAGTGTGATGGGGGTTCCCGCGCGACTAAAAGCCGCGCTTAATCTTTGTAGCTTATCTTATCGATAGACACATAGTACTCGAAATCAATGTTGCAAATTGATTATTTGAAAAATATAAGAAAAAGGCTTTCGGTGTCTCTACTCATGTATCAATATTACATAACATTAGGGTGAATAGTTCTCAGAACCTTTGTACTTATCTTATTGTAAAATAAATAAAAGTAGTGAACAGTCTATCTATTGTAATATTAGCTATTCAACGTTTGTCAAGGACTTCTATTTTTTTGGCAATAATAATTATTTATGTTTATTTCTAAAGTTAAAGTTATTTTGCGAACACGCAAAAAAGTACATATTTAATAATTTTTTAAATGAAATGATTTTTAATGACTCGTGTGTAGCTTTACGCTATATGCTTGCGTTATGAGTAACCTTATTTGCTATTATCTATAATACGATTTTAGGAAATGACGTAAATTCATCTTTCCTGTTTTTGCATTCAAAATTAAATGTTGTAGTTCTGTAATATTTGCATTGACGTGTCAAATATGAAGTACATTTAAGAAACTTTGTCTATTGTTACGGCCGAGTTCTTAATGAGAAGTGTGACTTCTTAATAAAAAAGGAGAAAGAACGCGGTTCGAATCCGAAACATCTCACGCCGAAGTCGCGAGTGCTCTAACCACTGAGCTAACGTCCGCGCTGCTTCTCTCCTCTTCATATTGTCTCCATATACCCTCTCGTGATAAAAGCAACACCGATTAATCAGCAAAAGCTAAAAATATAAAAAATGTTGAGTAATGCTAGCTCAACTATGAGTAATATCCGTAATTTAAGAATAAAATTTACAAAACGATAATTTTAAAATAGTTTATACTAGTTATATATTCCTCACTCCTAACGTCGCGCCGTAAAGCAAATAAATGTGCTTTTTTGTTGCTATTTCCGAGGCTATTTCTGTTATTTGAAAAACGTATCATAATTAATAACGTTAACCTACTTATTTTAGAATAATTTTGTAATAAAAAGATAAAATAATACTAGATTAACTATGACGTACGGACGAAGCTTTATAGATGCAATAAAATATGTTAAATTTAATTAATCATATCTATAAAATATACTAATAATTGTCTCAATTGTAAATGGTAAATATTATAAGACTCATAAATTATAAAGCCCAAAAAGATACGACCCAAAAATATATAAGGACCAACCGTTATAAATCCAACTTTTTTGGGGGTATATGTTTAACTTTTTTCCGTCAGAGTCGGAAACGATTCTTCCTTTAACATATATAGATAAAGGTAGAAAAATTATAAGGCACGAAAATGTAGAATCCAAAAATTATAAAGCTAGAAAAGTTATAAGGCCCAACTAATGTAGGACCCAAAAAATTGTAAGGATCAAAAACTATAAGGCCAAAAAAAGGTCCAAAAATTATAAAGCCCAGTACATGTAGGACCCAAAAATATATAAGGCCCAACAATTATAAGTCCCACTTCTTAGGGGTTCAGGTCCAATTTTTTTTCGGCAGAGCCCTTTAATATATTTAGAAAGGATATTTAGTATTTTCTATTATTGCATGTAAAGGGAATATATTGCCCTAAAAGAAAGTTTGAATATTAAAATTGTACCGAATTAATAAATAAAAGTTTCCTCCTGGGTCTCGTGTGGCATAGACTTTCTATTTACATCACGGGGCTCACGAGAGTACTCCTAGTTGGAGTGCTCTTCTTTTATAGCGAGTTGATTGTGTTTTGTTGTATTTAGTTAATTTACTCACTAAAGCCTGCAGAGGAGAATAAACGGAGACTCTCGAAACATTGCAATAAAAGATTGCATATAGTAACTTGGTTCGCAGTGATCAATCATTTATTCATTATTTATAATAAATAAAAGATTATAAATTAAAATTCTGTTAGAAAAAATGCTCTTGGAACTTTTATAAAACGTCATGATACAATTATTTAATTTATTTAACAACTTTATAAAAATACATTAATTTCTTGATAAAGTATAGTAAATCAGCGATAAAAATAATAAATTAATAGTATACTACATATATTCTAATTATTAAGATTCAGGTAAAAAAATCGATTCATGAAATGTAATATATTGTTACATAGGACAGCTAGATGTCCTATGTAACAATATTAAAAGGCTATACAGTTCACATTAGTTATCCATAATTAATATCTTTTTTAATTAATTTTTTATTTATATTAATGAAAAATTTATTGTTTGAATAGCTATCAGCCTAATCTCTATTCCTAATCTCTTCAAAATTAAATCACTTAAAAAAGCGATCTTAGTAGTTGACGAGATGAAAAATAAAATAAAATTTCTCTTTTAGATCAAAATCTTTTAAAGTTTTATTGAGAACTGCGGCGCGTATAAAAAGAATATCACATGAATCGGTATCTGTCGCTAATGAACATTACTGCATGGAATATGTACATTAGATTCTTCATGAAACATAATTTCTCTATAAAAGTTTTCCGAAAGTACCCTGTTGAAAAAACTCATGTGCAAAACATATGAGAATCACATGATTCTCACATGATTCTCAAATGATTCTCAGATGATTCTCAGATGCTTCTCACATGAGTATTTTCAACAGAGTAGCACATTAATAATTCGAGCGAATTGCGCTAAAAAGTGATTAAGCACGAGAGTCTCTCCAAATTTAAACTCTAAATATATCGCCATGCTTAAAATTCACTTCATAATATATTAATAAAATCTTATTCGATCGATCACAGACTTTTTCTCCATTACAATACAACCTGATTCTCTCAACTCTATTTAAAAAACTTACAATACAATTTCGAATAACAATGGATATCTTAAATCTATGAAGAGTCTCGCACTACGCAATTTCAAAATACAGGGATCAGACTGCGATGCGTGTCGACGAGATCGTCATCCAGAGTGAGCAGCACCATAAACGAGAAAAACATGGCCAAGGCTGAGAGAAAGTGCCAGATATCATGGAAGTCGTAGAAATTCAAAAGCACGCAGGGTCTATTGTGTGTTCGAGACTGAGCAGGAGTCAGAGCCCATGATATCGTTTTGTTGATGAAGAAGTAGAGCGCACCACCCCATGCCAAAAACGATAGTATTATATATATTTGAGGTTGCAATACTAGTCTTTCCTTGTGGCACAACTACAAGAGAAAATTTCAACGAGATTAATATAAATAAATACATTTTAAAATATACGCTAATATAAGCGACTCACTTTCATTATAATGTAGAAAAATGTATAAAGAATAAGGTTCGACATAAGAATCATCAGCAAATATGTAGCAAAATCTTGCGTATGGTGCATGTTACCATAAACCGCCAGAGCCAGATTGCAACAGTTACCAATGACCAATAACAATAATCGCCTCCAATATAGTGGTCGAAAGAGATATCTTATTCCTGAACGTGCATCATGTTTCATGGTCTAAAATATAGAAAAATATACGATTAAAAAATAATAATATGCTACATTTTATTTAAATGATTAGTAAAATAAATGTTGTGAATAATAATATTACATTGAGATACTTACAATCATCATTCGACGAAAAACACCGCCGTTAAACTTCCATCGCCCCATATAATAAATCTGCGCACTTAATGATAGGCAGACAATCAGATGGATAACCGTGAAAAATATCCAAAAGTACAATTCCCCATCAAGTACACCAACCAGTGCGAGCAATATAGTGATTGCCAAAACTCCAAAAGTGACAGGAGCTTGAGCATTTATGTCTGGGTGGCGGTTTTGATAAATTTTAACCATACACAGTACTGATATAACGTACATAAAACTTGTATCTGGAATTAAAGAATTCAAGTACAATTTTTTTTTTTATAATTGGATTAAAAATAAAATATATAAGAAAACTCTGTAAATTAAGTTTTTAATATAAACTTTTGAAAGCAATAAGAAACAACAAAACGTGTTTGACTTGCAAAACTCATTAAAATTTTGTACGATAAAATTAGCTAATAAAATATTTTTATCATATTTATATAAATAAGATAGTTTTTAATAAGAATGGCTTACCAAATTGAAAATTACTATGATTTGGACACAAATGGTAGCTTCCAGATAATATGCCTTCCATCATTAAAGCAAAACCCATAGCATAAAATAATCCATAATGCTGTGGGATACCAAATCCTCTGTCCAAGTGATAATAACTATCATCAATCTTTTCCCTCATATATACAATAAAAATAAAAAGCAGTCCTAGTAATACATAACCCGAATTCGAGAATACGTGGTTGAAATCAGATAGGAAGAAAAGAGGATGGGAACATAAGAAATTGTAATAACAGAGATCTTGATTTCCAGTTACGTGAAGCATTTTTTGATAAGTCACCACTAACTGTACCACTGGAGCTGTATAAAATATGGCTATGGTGACGAGGTAATAAATATACAGGCGAGACTTTTTGCGGAGAATTTTTGGTTCTTTTCTAGCTAGATCACAAACTGAAAGCACAAGTTTTGTCCGTACAATATCTTTATCAAACTGTGCATCTACCATGAGATCGATATCATCCTCATCAAGCGATGAATCATCATCAATAGCAATGTTTGCACTATCTCCTATCTATAATTATGATTTATTTTATATTAATAAAATATTTTATTGATTAGTTTTAAGTAGATTACTTGAATTCACTGATGTGCAAAATATTTAAAAATAAAAGTTAAATTAATTTTCCTTCCATTTTTATTATTTTAAGCAGCTCTTAAAAATTCAATTAAAAATGACTGAAAAATTATTTGACTTACCTCTTGAAATCCTGAAGTTTGAGCATCACTAGGATTATCAGTCTGTTGAGCACGATCAAGTTCATCTTGAATTGATTGCCCTCTCAACATTCGAGAGTGACGAACATTGCAACAAATCGATCCAATAATGTAAATTGCACAAAAAGCAATAATAATTGACATTGTTGAGAGTGATGCAATGGCATAATCATGTCTTGTAATGCTACTACTGACGGTTAAAGTAACAAGCTTCTTACGAATTTTTGTACTCGTAGAATTTCCTGTACATTCACTATCATCAGCATTAACAACTAATACTATGAAAAAACCATTTGGATAGATTTCTTTCTAAAATTAGAATAAAAACAAAAATTATTATGAAAATTAATGTTAATAAATGAAATAAGTTAACTTGATTATTTAAAAAAAATAAAATATACCGGGACTGTTATTCCACCTTTTAAACTAACAGTTTGCCAATAGCCTGCATATTCTATATTTCTTTCCAAATCAAATACAGGACACTAAAATAAATTATTCAATTAGATAAATAATTATAATGCATTTAAATAATAAACAATTTGTTTACCGATGTATTTTGAATTGAAAATGTCATACAGGTTTCACTATCAGATTTAACACTAATAAGTACCGAAGGGCTATCAGTTAATCCCGGAAAATTGTATCCATAATAAAGTGGTTCTGATGGGGTCAGATTAAAGCTTCTAGATTCTCCAGATCTAAAAAATATATTTATCATATTAATACGTAATATATTGTCTGTTATAACTGTTTTGAATTAATTTATTTACAAATGTGATATTCCAAACTTGTTGAAACTTTTGTAACTTACTTAATATAAAAATTTGGTATCGGATAAACTTCAAGATAGAAAGTAATATTCTTTGGACTAGCAGTAGATATACTAACAGTCACGTACTGATCAGATCCTTCATAATTTACAGATTTATAATATTTAGATGGGCATAAGGTTCTACTTGTTATGTGATAAGGTATTGGGTCGACTAAATGTCTATTTTCTACTTCTAATGGAATTTGCCAAGAAAGAATGCCCTTCTTTTGCCTGGCCACAACAATTAATGGATAATCAGGTTCTGCATCTTGACTTTCTACGATTATTCTAGCACCTTCTAATGAAGTTTCCTGAAAGTAATTCGATGGCTCATTAACCAAATGTAACAAAAATTATAAAATCATAAATTGATACTTACACTACTCTCGTTGTAAAAGAAAACATATTCAATACTTGAATTTAAAGAAAAAATATATGGAGCACTATAATTGGCAGAAATAATTATTGGAGTCAGTGGTAAAGATTCTGCATTAGTAGAACTGGTAGCAAAAGCTAGAACTGAAATGGTGAGAGCAGTTGTCACAAATTTTGGATATCTAATCCAGTGTACGCTCATTTCTTCCATTGTGTTTAACGAAAAAATACTCTATAGAAATAATAATGACATCCCCACTACTACTCCAGGTTGTGCACTAAGAATACAAAAGTCAATTTTACAACATATGTGTATAATTATTCAATAAGCAACTCTGTGATTCATCAAATCACACTCAGCAACACATGATTTGTTATTAAGTACCTTCCAAAATGAGAGTTAGATCTGTCAAAAGCATCACTAAGTGATAAGTTTCGCGGTATCTCATTGTTTTGTTTTCTTCTTTATTTCTTATTTCTTCAACAAACTTGTAGATAAACCATTTTTACTGCTCTGCTCCAAAACTATATATATAATAAGACTGATATAAAACCATATGAATGTTACGAGTTATGCGTAAAGTGCTTAGTCCCTGTGTTTTATGAACGCCTATTACTATGTCGTTATACGGTATTCCTATATGTATATATATTATAGTCGTACATTATTGCATACAATAATACCTACGTACTCCGAAATGCAGAAAACTCTGTACAAAAGCTGACTAAGTACTTACGGGCTGTCATATCACGTAGCGAGTCACGAGTGTTTATAGTATACGAACAGATCATATATCTGTATATATATGTACATATTAACGGGCTGCACCATTGTTATTCATTGTAAGCGAAGCCTTATAGGGATATAACTTTTTTTCAGTTGAACTATATAACATAAGATCAGTAATATCAATATTGATTTTGAATATTTCGGTTTCGATTTTGAACACAATAATAAACTGGCAATTTTCTGTATTACTTTAATCATAATATTTATTTTTTATCAATTTTTCAATTCAATTTTCAAACATAATTATGACACAATTGGAATATTTACTAATAAAAAAAATTCAATCTGTTAAAAATATCTTTGCCATCAATATTGTTAAAAAAGAACACTAATTACTTATACAAATTTTAATTAAAAAAATTTATATTATGAGTTAATAAATTAATAGTGCTTTATTCATTATTTAAACATATTTTTTTTATATTTCTTAACTACTTTTTTTATTTCTATTTACAACTATTCCTTGAGTCGCTTCAATTCCAAAAAATAATTTTGTATTAAGTATCGGTATGATTCCATCAATGA
Organism: Megastigmus dorsalis; assembly: GCA_900490025.1. Lineage (NCBI taxonomy): Eukaryota > Metazoa > Arthropoda > Insecta > Hymenoptera > Megastigmidae > Megastigmus > Megastigmus dorsalis. Next base: position 14,636 of record UELU01118701.1, on the reverse strand, counting down.
CGGGCGTCGTAACAACAAGATCCTCGTATTGATGGAGGCAAGGGTCGTGAAGTCGAATGAGATGAGCCGCAACCGGGCATTTTTGATATGCAGCAGGGGTCATAAAAGCATCTTTCATCCCGGCACAAACCTGGACATGGTCCGCGAGGACAGCCTAATGGAGGGCATCTGGTTACGTTGCAATACTCCGGTTCGGGTTTTCTATTCGGCAAATTGATGCATAAAGAGACGTTGTTTATTTTGTATGAACTTATTTTTAAGCATATCGATATATAGAGACAAGAAAGTAAAATATTAAATTCTAACGTTGCGTTTATGAGACATAGATAGGTTCTTAATTCGTCCAATAAGTTGCGGTTTTTCTTACAACCCCTCATTTTTATTTTACTTTTTTTTTTAATTTTAATAGGTACTAACAAATTTTGCTAAAATTTTGATGAGTTGCGATGTTACTTGTCAAACACGGAATTTAATGTGAACATTCTGCTAATTTATTAATTATATCTGATAGTCTAAATCAACAACTTCATGTCACTTCTTAATTATTATATATAATACTATGCGATTTAAACCCAGTAACATATATATAACAATCAAATAATCATATCTTTTTATTTGATTAGATTAATCTTACGATCAATTGATTTGTCCTTCATCAACAGTTTACTAAATTCATAACATATCATAATATAAAAATATATTTCCAAATTTATCCTTCCGGTAATTTGGAAAAAAATAAAAATAAAAATGCCGATTTTAAATAAATTTTTCAATTTCATAGTTTTGTAACACAAAATAATGCATTGTGAGAATAAAGTAAACATATTTTATTTTTAAAAAGATTTATTAAGTATAAGATTTCGTTTTGGTCAGACAAAGTATAGACACAGTTTCATTGTACAGAATTCTATAAAAATATTATTCACATCGCTATAATACAGGTTTTGAATTAAAACGCGCCAATGTTCTATTGTATACGTAAAGTGCAAAAAAATACATTCCAAAATAATTGAAATTAATACGTGGCAATGTAGCTTTACTCATATTATATAATTAAAATATCACAATTATTTTTATGTAAATTTCCTAATGCTCTAGTAAAATATAATTTTTTAATATATACTACTTAATAATCCTATAAATGTATTGCATGCCTATGCTATTCACGCGGCCTTAATATAAGTTATAATAATTATTTACAATATTATTATTCATGTAAAGATAAAGTTTTCTAATTTAATCTATAATATACAGTTGAGTAATTTTTTTACTTTTTACAAAAACATCTAATATCGCTCATTGGAAGCAATAATTATTTATTAAGTTTTCTATTGCAATCAAATGAGTTACAATTATAATTATCTATTATTTACGGTTGATCTGTACAATAACCGATGTTATTAGCTTTCTGATTCTAAATTCTTTGTAATCCCTACAAAATTCAGCGTTCAAATATACAATTAGACTCTTTACAAGTTTTATACACTGGCACTTGTAAACCTTATATCTTTTGTACTTTTTAACAGTTTTATAGTTCCTTTCATTGAATGATTTGAATGCAAATATAATTTTACATTTTTCAACTAACAATAATTTTACTCTCTATAATAACAAATATTTATTACTTTTTAACATATTTGAAGATTATTAATTTTTACAATAAATAAAAAAAAATTTATATATAATAATATAAGATTCGGTCTAGTATTTTATTTTAATATATAATTATAGATAAATTTCTTTTTATTAAAAATAGAGAGTTACAATATCAACAATTGAAAGGAACAATGACCTTTTTTTTATTTGGAATGAAAATTTGCTTGCCAATTTTTACAAAACTACTTAACAGCATGAAAATAAAATATCTAGCGCTCAAAAAGTTTGAATAAATTTACCAATAATATAAAACAAAAAGAACTTTATATTCAGTTTTTCATTAAAGCAAAATATTTGCTATAATAAAAAAGTTTAGGTAGTAATTCCATAAACCACACAAACATTAATAATAGCAGTAAAAAGCAAAGTAAAGTAAAAAAAATACTACAAATCTTATCACAACATAACTAATCACTAAAAATGCTTATCTCAATCTTGACTGATCGTTTTTATGTATTTTATTTAACTAACTGACAATGTATGTGCACATAACTGTAGTCTTTAAAATTATACCAACTTTAATTATATATATATATATATAATATAGTATAGAATATCTACTATATTATATATACTATATATAGTATAGTATAGAAAATAAAAATATGTATGAAATATATTCTACTTCATTGCGTTCCTTACACACATGTTTATGGCATTTAAAGCATTCTTCTTTTATATTTTGTAAAGTATCAAAATTTTAGAGCGCTAGTACATTTATAAAAAATGGATTGTGTAAAATATTAACAGTACAAAAAGTAAGTACTAACGCACTTAACACTGTGTTTGATGGAAGACACAAAGTCTAACAAAGTTTTAGTACAGAATGCTATACAGAATTTCTAAGCATTCTTATAATATTTAATTAATAAGGCTTGAATTTATATACCCTGAAAATGTTTAGTTACTTAATTGTAAAAAAGTACTCTATGTAGAAAATTTCATTAAAAACAATACAAAAAACTCGGTACTGAATACAGTTATTGATTATTTTATGAAAATAAATTTATGAATTATAAATTAATTCAGCTCCTTTCAAAAAGTAGTAAGTGCTTCTAATATCTCAACAATGCCAAACTTAAAATAAAGATAAAGTGCAATAAACGCTAGTTCTAAAATTTACAAATCTACTAATATATAAATTATTGTTTGCTTCTGGATTTCTCAAAATGCCATTTCTTCATTACTCTTTCTTAATTATTTCATGACAAATGAGTAATTGCTTTCAATGAAATATTCTTTTTAAAGAGTAAAATTGATACCTAAGTACAAATAAGTAAACGCATTTTTCAGCTGGCGTTTGAGACGTCAATATCAACGGTCTCATCCTTGAGTAGCATTCGCTTATCCTCTTTTGTACCGCTCTGCTTCTTACCACCTCCTTTGCGTTTGCCTCGATTTAATACTCCATTCTCTTCATCCATCATTCGCAAAATTTGAATCTGATCGGAACTCTCTAATGGTGCAATGGAAATGTCTCGAACCGCTCTGAATTTACCACAATTGTTCAGGTGCTCGTTCTCCAATCGGAAGAAGTTCCAAACGAATCTTCTGTAATAAAAAAAAATATTTTTTTTTCAGTATAAGAACCGAAAAATAATTCACTTATCAAACATTTCCTGAAGCCTAAAACTAAAACATTACCTGAAAACTTCAAGGGGGGCAACTATGGAAGTCATCAAATCATTTCCAATGAAGCCATATTCTGTTAGTACAAAACTGGCCATCCACGCAAACCGTAATACGAAATCTTCAATTATGGCAAAATAGTAGAAACTCTGAAAAAAAATTATAATAAAATACGTCTTGATAATGATTCCAAATAAATTCCAAAATAAAACTCACAGCTGAGGAATAAACAACTTCTTCTCTTAAAAATCTATTTTCTCCTGCATTTCCATCCAAAAGCCCCCAATCCATTTTTATATCCCAGGTATAGGAATATATAGAATTGATGAAACAGCTAACGAGCCACAGCCAAAGCCATGGACTTTCCCAAGTACCTTCATATTTATCTAAAATAATAATTATTGTTATATTGCAGGATTATTAAATTTAGGTAATATTGAATACGCGATTCCCTCCGTTATTATTTGAACAGTTTAATATACCTTCATAACGAACACGCAGAGTGAGGGTAATAACGACCAAAAAAGTCGTGGCGTATTTGCCAGCGTTGGCCAAATGTGGAAACGCTTCCTTGGAGTCACGATAACGCCTGAGACACTGGGCAAAGCGAAACCAAGCGGGCAGGCAATTAACAATTGGTCTGATAAAAAGTGAGCCTGAGGTACATTGAGTTGTGTCTGCGGCTTTAAGCCAATCTCCACCGTTGGTAATATAAAAGCAGGTGAGAAAATGGAAATCAAGAAGAGCAGTAGCCAAGCTGTTCAACTGATCCGCCAGCCAAAAATCGGCGAAGTTGACGTACACAAAGGGAGCTATCAGAACTCGCCACTGAAAAGATGCATATATTTTCTTTCAACGTGTGCTTTAAATATGTATTGAAATGAAAATATGCTTTAATCTAGTTGTGCCTAATATACGTAATACCATCAAAATTCAAAATCTATGTAAAATTACTAACCACAATCCTTAAAAGCCAAAATCTAGCCTCGTGTCGAAATACTTTGAAGGGGTTTAACAAAAAGGCCATCATTATGATAACCAAAGCTAAAGGATTGACGTACGGAGGTATGCTGAGACTTGCACTGTATAAAAAGCTGAGCAAACTCAGAGTCCAGACCACTCCAAGAACAGCTGCCAGCTCCATGAGATGCTGTTCTGATAGATGATTGCGCGGATCAAGTTCAAATATCAGTACATGATTCACTCCCGAAGAACGCCATCCGTAAACATTCACGCCTATTAGGAACAGAAACTGAATGATGAGCAATGGACCTCGATACAATCTGAAGGCAATTTTCAGATTTTCACCCCCGTCGTGGAATATTGCTGAAAATTTAAAAAAAAACAAATTACTTCTTATTATTTCAAAATATTTTCAAAACTTTAGACAAGTTATATATTGACTTTTTTATTGTGCATTAAAAATTCTCACCTGATAATACTACTGCTACAAAAAGAACTATGAAGCTACCAGAAAACAATCCGACCTTAAAAGTTGTCCAAGGACTTTGGTGTTCTCCAAGAGGGGGTACTCTTAGTCTTTTCATAGCTCTTTGACGATCTCCACCTTCTAAGCCATTTGTGACAGTTGCTTCTGTATCTTGGATAGTCTTGTCAATATCTTTTGATGTATAAAAATGAGAAGTTTCTACACATTCCACTCTCCATTTTGATCCTGTGTCGACTGAAAGCAGCTGGAATAAAAATTTTTAGTTAAATAATTTTTTTTTTATTTACTTATTATATAAGATTCATAAATATTTTATCATGAAGATGTTTCTTGTAAGGATAGAAACAAGATATTTATAGTTAGCATTAATGATTATCATGAATAAATTTTAGTATAAATTCACTTCATCTGATTATTTCTTTTTACATTGAATATTAACTATTAATTTTAATTTATTTAAATTTTCCTATTAGTGTTTTTATGAATAATTCATGCATTAAATTATTTTGAATTTCACTATTTTTAGTCAATTTTAGCTTTTGCGGATCGTTCAAAATATACCTTGTCATGTTTCTTCAAAATCTTTCGGAAACCAGTGTAATTCAGATTTTGATAATTTTGTAGAAGAATAAGTGACAGGTAAAATTCTGAGAAAGCAAGTTTTAGTTCTCTCATTTTTCTTGCTGGAAGATGAGCTTTGAAAGCAGCTTTCCCTTTGTGTTTGCCTCCACCGTGCTGCAGATCCTGGGCAGTTTTGAGTTCGCTCTGTAAGCCAGCATACTTTCGAGTTGCTTCTGCCAATTTTTCTGTACAAAACCATTATAATTTATTTTAACTGTATTCCAAAAAGTACTGTTGTGTTAAATTACACTTACCTGAGTAAAATGTGTTGATTTTTTTAAGTTCCCTATCACAAAAAGTGAAAAATACTTCATCAAAGGAAGCAAAATGTCGAGTTATCACTTCAGGTTCTACACTTTCAGCAGAAGGTGCTTCCTCTACCGCTGTATAGAGCATTGCTTTCATTTCCTACAAATTTAAAATTTCTCAATAAATAATTTGCATAAATTATTAGTAAAAGATTCTTTATTATCCCTCACCTCATAACTTATATACTGCTTACGCCATTCAGGCGTAATGTGTGCAGAGAGATGCTCTGCAAACTTCATTTTGTTTCTCTATTCAATTATTATTCTCTAAAAAAAGTTAAAACATCAATAATGTAACCATTCTAATGTCAGAGCTATAATGCATTTAGCTTAATAAGAAGAGGAATTTTTTGATAAACCCCCTTTTATAGAGTCACCGATCCCTTTGTCGGCAGCTATGTTTCTTAAGCAATAAAATTCTTCAGAGAATTTGGAGCAAATGTTTAAAGAGTCAATTGACTTGAGATACAACTACATATTTGAAGTAATCTGTATTATGTTCTAGATTGCAAAGGTTAAGCAATGTATAATGAATTTAACCTATTTAAGCATATTTTAATCTTATTTCCCAATACTTTTGATGCGACTTTTCAATGAATGTAAATATATTAAAATATTTAAAAGTAATTTAAGAATTCATCAAATCAATAGTTTTTAAGCAATCTACTTTTCAAGAAGGTATAATGTTTTTTTAGATAAAAAATTACTTACGTTTTCAATTTTCAATATTAAAAAGAAAATACCTAATATTAAAAATCACAGAAATAACATTAAAAAAATTACTTTGAAATTTTGGATGGAAAAGAAAAAAAAACTTAGTACACTGGCAATAAGTACAGTCTTGTACTAGATTATCTGCATTTAAGTGTTTCTTATCAACAGCACTATAAAGAACTTACAACTATAAATCCTTATACAATAAGTACAAATATTTGCAAGATAACTTAGATAACCAATACCATGAATTTTATCACTTGGCAGTTGGCACACGTAAAATTTAAGTACATAAATGTATCAATACGAACTAGTTACAGCATGAAACTCACCTTCGCACACATGCAGAACACCAAATGCACTAGTCGTTATTGTTGTTTCTCTACAATCGTACGGCGATTGAACATAATTTTTTTAATTTTTGTTTCTCTCCTCTTCCCTCAAACAATCAAATCACGTGACGTTTCGTGTGCGCATGTGACGTCACGAAGAATAACTATATAGTCTTTGACTATCTTGCTTTATGTATACATATGCAAGGAGCTATATAGCGCTAGTTTGTGCGGTAAGTAAATATCAGCTGGTCGATTGTTGGAGAGAGGTTCAAGATTAGAGGAGAAATTGAGAATCTTATTAATGAATTCAAGGATTTTGATCTTGCCAAGTGTATACCGAATATGCATGTTTTTATCTTTCTTTTAGGTTACATGCATTCAGCATGTGCATTGGAGTGTGCAGTTCCGTACGTCTTTCTGGTTTTATACCAGCCACTGCAGTATACTGCTGAAATAGATTTTAAATAAAAACCTTTATGATAAATTTTATAAATGATATTATAGTGTGTTAAAATGTATTGGACTTGTCAAAATTAATTTTGGTAGTTTGAATTTAGTGAAAGTATATGTATATATGTATAGTGTTTTGAAATTCCCGCGCTTATAGCAAATTGAATGTAAAATCGATTATGATTGAACGATCGATTGATCGATATTAGGTGATCATCATTGACTAATCGATAAATATGGTATTGAAAAATCAAAAGCGCCTTTTTTAATTTTGAACACTTATAAGTAGCCTATATAGGCATTAACAAATAAAAAAAGTAATAAGTTTTTAGGATTTAAATACAAAATAAAAAAATCTAGTAAAATCGTTTTTATGTTAATTATATATATTTATATAATATATTATGTGCATATTTAATTCTCCTAAAAACATAACGGTAATACTTATGCCTAATAAAAATAAGTAAAATCAAATTTTAGACTGACGCAAAAACTACTTATTGGAGGTTCCTAAAAGTTTGAGACCCTCTATACATATAGTTTAAATAACACAACTATTAATTTTACCAAAAAAGGACAGTTTTTACAGAAAAATTTTCAGCTTGCTAAAAGTTATTGATTGCAAATTTCACATAAGTGAATACTATATGATAGTTATACTATATTATATGTTGGCTCTATTTTTCATTATCTTATAAAGAAAACATAATGAACATAAATCGCAAAGAAAATTAAAAAAAAAATATTGCAAGTAAAATAGATAGCGAATAAAACTTGCGAAAAACACATATAGGTATCTAGGTTTAGTTTTCAATTGATATATAAAAGTACTATATCAATATTATCAAGTGTAAATGAAACACTATGCAAATCAATTAAAAAAAAAATTTTTGTTTAAAACTCTGAATAGATGAATCTATAATGATCAACATTACAATTGAACATACGTAAAGTCTACTATATTCCATCCTTGACCGCCGATTACGTAATCTCATATATGTTTACCCAATTAATAGCCATATCAAACAATTAACATTCATTAAAAAGTACAAAAACTATACAACTCTAGGCTTGGTGCATTTCTTTTACGTTTTTTGTTGCGTATCCCGTACATCTCTTTTGCTGTGATATATACTGCTGCGAAACTTGTTTGATAATCTGGACTTTGGACTCATGCACATATGTATACGTGTACATATTACACGTAGCGTAGCAAACTATCGTCCGTCCAGAGAGTGAGAGAGACAGGACTCGCATACAAAAACTACGCACCTAATCTTTTCGTGGTTCATGGTTGCAGATTCAATTCTTCCTCTCTTCAAGTATATTTTTTTTATTTTTCAATCATTTTTCGATCGTTTTCCTATCCTTTCTGCTTTTATCTGAGCGAAGTGAAGAAGACGCAAGTTTGGATGGAAATAAAGATATTTCAATCATTTAAAAAAAAGAAACATTTATAAGTATAATGCATAATAAAGCTTATCACTTATACTATTAATTTTATACTATTTTCAGAATCCTATTAGGTGCGCGTGCAGCCGTTTTAAAACTCAAATACTTATTTGTCTCCGAACATGAGCCGATTGTAATTTAAAAAAAAATAGAGCAGGCAATCCTTTTACAAAGTAAATTTAAATAAATAATCCCTATTTAAATATTTCTAGTACAAATCGACCCAAAATCCCGATCCTCGTACGGACCAAACACATGCCCGCTATACAATAACTCCAGCCCTGCCTTCGCTCTCTGTCTCTCTCTCTCTCTCTCTCTCTCATTCTCCCACCAAGAGAACCCGAGACTCGAGCTCCACGCGCGCGCCGAAGGCATTCACTATACAGGCAGTATAGTGTAGACGCGCGCCAGTGTCCTCTCAGTCTTCCGCCGTATACACGTACACCTCGATAAGGCATCAGAGTCGCGGGAGCCCATAGCACGCGCGCAGCAAGCAGCTCTGTATCACCACTCTCGCACACACTGCAGGCTCCTCGCGCGCCTCACAAACGGAGCTCAATATTTTGTTTTCTTCATCTGCTCCCGCCGCATTGGCCTCTCGCAATGGTGACGACGAAGCCGTAATTGCTACGCACACGACGCGGACGTCGATCTGCTGTTTATCGAAGCTCCGAAAGCGAAGAAAAAAAAAGAAATTCTACTGCGCTGCCCGCTGAGTGCGCTACACACACACACACACACACACAACTGACACAACTGGGGTGCTTCGCAACTTTCACGCGCGCACTGTACATATACCATACACATTTGAGCGCTGCCCACCTTTGTTGTTTGTTCGTTAGAATATATAAATCCTATGATGAAAGTGCGATGTATGCATAAGTGCGAGGCGTAGAAAGTGCATAATCCAGAAGAGAGAAAAGGAATACTTAGTTGTTTGCCGCTGAAAGAGGAGATGAAGGTTGCCGATGCCGTGCTCTTTTAACCTACACACACACATTGAGACGAAGGAGGAAGAAATAGAATCATCTTGGTGTACCTATCTCGGCGAGATTTAAGCGTGCTATAGCTACATCTATATATTCACACCTAGATATACGTATATAATTGCGGAAGAGGAAGAAGGAAGGACGACGACAACGGGGTTATAGTCTATTCGGGGATATACGACACGCACGCAACGAGGTGAGTGAGTACCTGCGGTTGAAAGCAAAAATCTTGTCTAAGGGTGGGGGTAGAGTGTATCTATCTATAGGTATACTTAACGAGGCTCGATAAATACATCATATTTAACTTGTAGAAAGCTCGAAAGTTTTTCATTTATTCGTGTCGAGCTCCTTGTGACGAATAATTGTGAATTCGAAAATTTCAATATAGGTCAGCCTTTCCTCGGTTAATACTACTATTCTTTCACTTTTTATCGCGTGTCGAGTAATTCATGAATTCGGAGCTGTTTACAGTTTGAAATAAGTAATACGCTGCTGTGATATCGTATTGAATAAGTTCTGTTTTCTTTTTTCTTTTTTATTTCTTTTATGATGTGCAATTAGAATGTTCACTACTATAGCGCTCAAAGTGGTGATTTTTACAAGCTGTGTACTCAGCTATTTTGTGAAAATTACAAATTCGGTCCGATAACTGTGTATAATTATTCAAAAAAACAAGTTTTATAAGCTCAGAGATAATCTATTCATACGTACATTTGCCGCTAATTTAACAAGAAATAAAAATAGCGTAAAATTAATTCTTTTGACATTCAATTTAAGAAAAATCACTCTGTCTAATTTAGTTAAAAGCTAAATTATTCACACTTGAAGCAGTGAAAAATATTGATGCGAATAAGTAGTAATCGCGGCAAAAACAAGCCGGACAAGTTTTTTCAATCATCGATATCCTCGTCATGCAGACACAACAATTAAAATAACAGTTTATTGAAAAAAAAAATGAAAAAAGAATATCTTATTTGCGTTATCTATTTTTAAAGTGTACATTATGTGCTTTGACAAACACACGTATCCTAACAAACGCGTCGAAAATCACGCGTAACCACAAAAAATTAATATAAGGGTATAAGTATATTCGCATTTAAAACACATGCGAAAGCGTTCGCACGTTGTGTAGGCACGAAAGTCTGTAAGTATACGGGATGAACGAGAGAAGAAGCGAGAGAGCGAGAAAATATGTGTGTCACGGCGTGTAGTAGCGTAGAGCAGAGACTCAGAGAGCTCCCAACCATACACACACTGACACGCCGCAGCGTTTATAAGTATACGCACGCACGCAAGCCCCCGACGACCACCACGCGCTTGGGTAAATTTTTCCCCCATTTCGGTGTATATATATCGATCTTCGTGAATCTGCCGAAAACAAAAAAGGAATGGTGGAGCAAACGCGATCCTGTTGTACTCGAAACACTTTCGAACGTTCTCTTTCTAAGACTATCGGACATCTATCGGTAAACGTGTATTTATTCGTATTCCTCGATTTTCCTCGACAGCTGGCAAGTGCATTTTTCCTTTTTTTCATAACGTTTAATAAACGTATAATGTAAAGCGGAGTTGTTCTCGCGGGGCCGAGTCTCTGCAGCTTTCGAATAGCGACGAAGTGCAAAGAGAAAGAGGGAGAGAGAAGCATAGGAGGAGAAGAGGAGAAATAAGAAGAGTCGACGTCGCCAAGAAGCAGAGTTGAACGACTCCCGCGATTCTGCCGCCACGGAGCGCCGCCTCGCTGAAAGTTCCTGCCCCGTGCATTTCTCACGTACACACGTATCATACACATCGCTTTTATACACTCATATGATATAGCGAGAGAGGAAAGTGCTGCGTGTGAGACTTTCCTCTATTCTGATCGCGTGCGCCGGACAGGTGAGCGCATGTGTGTGTGCGTGTGTGCAGTGTATGTGTCGAGCCTCTATTTCTCTCTCCTCCCGTGCCGGTATTTATTTTAAGCCGCTGTCACGAGTGTTGACCGTTCGGAATTACGGTATATGTTCTGCAGCCCGGCCAACTGTGTATCATATATATATATACGCAGACGCACACATGCCGGTTTGATAATGAGGGCGAGGAACGAGAGACGCGCTCGTTATATACATCGGGACAAAGATAGAGACGCACAGATTTTTTTTTTCGTCTGCTGCAGAGATCGACTATACTTAAAGTCGCAACGTGTTTGCGCGTACAAAATTCGCGGAAGGTCAATGCTGGGCACCGATGCGTGCATGTATATATGTAAAATACACACAAAGCCTTTTTGCAACGAAGCGCGAGATCGTAAATCGTACATTTATACGATGGACGACAGGAGAACGATGACGAAACACATCGACGCGAGCACGCAATACGCCGACTTTTATCATCTCTTTTCCTCTCTCTCTCTCTCTTACTCGGCACACTCGTACATGTTTTTCTCTTTTTCGTAATCCTAAATATCTCGTGCGTCTGTATGTGCACACGATATAATGCGACCGTCTGCGGTAGCTTATCGTACACAGGAATATGTCGGTTATAAAATATTACGTATTACGCGAGGCAGAGACTGACAGATAAGCACGTGCTCCGAGAGTTATTGTCTCGTAGCAGACACATGCGCGTCTGTACGATTTTGGATTCTAAAAGGTCGCGCGAATTTTAATTGTGCGGTAGCTGTTGGTTGCGTAACACGCGATTATTTGGATGTGCGGCTCGCTTTTTTTTTTTGTCCAAAGAATATACGCGTGAAAGTTGGCGAATGAAAGCTTGGATATATCTAGTAGAAAAATGTTTAATTAAAGTAATCATCCTAGAAATTGGTTAATCGCCTATTAGCATTTCTAAATTTTTTAAGTGAAATCTATGAATATTATTGCACAATTTTCACTGTTTTCTACAGAGACAGTCAAATAAAAAGCCGATTTTCTTCACACGATTCGTTATTTACTTAAGCAAATATTTTTTATTGCAGGAGAGTCATTATCTATTAACTAATGTTTCCAATGATCCACTAACAATGATCGAATAACAATATTGCAATTATTTCCATTATTAATTGCTAATGGAAATGTCGGCGAGACAGAAAAAAAAATATGCGAATTGCCGACGGCAGATGTAGTCTTTTACATATTATATCTTACAGTGGCTTACATGTGTAGTAGCGAGATATTTTTAACCTTGGAAATAAACTCCTTCAATTCTACGCGGCTCGAGAGACGCTCGGAAAAAAATGTCGAAACCGTTGTGGATCTAATATAAGAAATTAGTGCCATTTTCATTCGAACAAACTTTTATACGGTTGAATATTGCACGTATATTTATTAATGATTTTTGATTGACATTATTTACTACATTACATTTTCATGCTGCAATTTCTTAAGCAAGTTAAAAATATACAGTTAGATATTTTTATCACACGTCCTGAAAGTAATATTTATTGTATGAATTTCATTTATAAACACCCTTCCAATCAATAGTTAATTTTTAATAAATTATAACATTAAATTATTTTACATAGTATGTAATGAACAGCCAATACTACTTGTAATTGTAAATGTAAGAACTTTTAGCTCTAAGTTCGATAATCGAACACCGAATGCAAACGAAAAACACATGCCTAATACTCCCAAGCATAATATATATATATGTATAAGCCTATGAAAACACAAGCACACATTTCTGGAAAGCCTATAACAGTCTCTTATATAGGAGATAAAAAGTCTATGGTCTGCCATCTGAAGGAGAGAGAAAGCGAAACGTATTAGAAATAGTCGAGAACGCCGACAGATGCGGAGGCGCGCTTTGAGCACACCCTCGGCGGGAGCCAATGCGCGCCTCGCACTCCTCTATCTCTTTCTCTTTCTCTATACATGGCCCGCAGCAAGTTCATCCGCCTCTCTCTCTCTCTCTCTCTTTCGTTCAGGGACGTATAATCTCGCTTTTTTTTCTTCGAGAGGCCCGAAGTTGTAGGGGGGCACACATTCTTTATCGCTTACGGTAGTTTTCGTGTGTTTTGTGTCTATCTTTGCTTGAAATTTTGCTTCGTGACTGTACTGTAGCACTTTATGTTAACCATTACTTGAGACAAACGTATTGCATTCAAAATTTTAGGGCTGAGATAATGTATCGACTAATTTTCTTTTAAATGCATTGATTCATTACACGTATTGTGGAAATTGTTACCCAAAATAAAAAAAAAATTAAAAAATTGAGTTATGCCGTATCTAACTGGTTTTCATTCTACAAAATATTATTAGAACATTATTTTAAGACAAATTTCTTTTTTGACGATTCAGGATTTTCTTAAGCATTGATTCGGAGACTTTGCATTCACATTAAAATTCGTTTAAGCGTCCTAATGAGCAGTTTAGTAATCGAGAACTCTTCATTAGGAAATGCTTATTGATTTTCTAATTTTTGATGTTTGTCAATTTAGTATACTTAAATGGTGAACGTGTATGATCTACGTGACCATACAATCTCCAGGTCTCATTAGAAGATGAATCATGTTTTTGGAAACAAAATAATCACTGAAAATCGGAGTGTGTATGAAACGTGATATATACTGCCGTACACATGAAGAACCGCACTATCTGCAAATTTTCGAAAATTGAGTTTTTTATATCATCGGAATCGTAAAAAAATACTCTATTAGATGGTACAAAATTTATTTAAATAAAACTAATAGATTCAATAATAGACAAGCCTATCCAACAGGTTTCGTGTATCACAGCCTCCGAATTATCATAAATACACAGAAATGTTGCCTATCTGCAACTTTTTGTAGATAGTGCGGTTCTTTCGTGTACTCAATTTCAAATTTACATTAAAATACACAGACAGATTGCCTATGTACATAGTGCGGTTTTTGTTCGTGTTTTTTTCTTTTAAAGTGAAATACCATACACGCAAAATTGCCTATTTACAACTGTTAACTCGAGTAATTAATAAAATACTGAGGTGAATAAAATTTTTTAATTAAATACATTCACCCCTTTCATTTATCAACAACAAGGTTTTAACCTGTATATAGTAACACTATAAATAATAC